>VWZD01011452.1:222-265098 GCA_013396695.1 Sakesphorus luctuosus
CTCTTTCAATTTAAAACCATTTCCCCTTGTCCTGTCACTACATGCCTATGTAAGCAGTTCTTCACCATCTTTCTTGCAGTCTCCAGTCAGGTACTGGGAGGCTGTAACTAGGTCACCCCAAAGCCTGCTCTTCTCTAGGCTGAACAATCCCAATTTTTGCAGCCTTTCCTCACAGGAGAGGTGCTCCATCCCTCTAATCAACTTGGTGGCCTCCTTTGGACTCACTTCAACGTAGAGGGGCACGTGTGTGTGTGTGTTACAAAAAGCTGGATGCAGCACCCCAGATGGGGTCTCAGGAGAGCAGAGTAGAGGGGCAAGAATCTGCTCTCACCCTTCTGGCCATGCTGCTTTCGATGCAGCCCAGTATAGGGTTGGTTTTCTAGGCTGCAAGTGCACATTGTCAGCTCGTGTCCAGCCTCTCACCCACTATTTACTGCTGTGTGTCTCTGGCCTAACAGTGCTTCCCAAATTTCACCCACTGACAGTGACACTACAGCTCTTACTTCCACACTTGCCAGTGTCAGGGAAATTAGCTAAAGGTACTGGCATATTGTGTCTATCAAAGTAAAAATTTCTGTGCATCCATATATGGGCTCTTAGTAGAATTGTGCTATGATAAAAGACATAATTTTCCATCTCAACTGTTTTCTCTGGTGTTGCTGGGGCAGGGTAGCTGATGGAACTTTATCTGTCATGTATTTAATGCCATACCTATCCAAGACAGAACCCTCTCTAGGCCTGAAGGAGAGAAACAGGTGTACTCACACATCACAGGATAAATATTTAGATAAATAGCAAGGATATCTAAAGCCCTATCTAAAGCTTTCCCATGGACTTTCTGTTAGCACACACTTATGCTGGATTCTGTTCAAAGCACAGCTAAGTAGCACAGAGCAGTGAGAGCTTTCTTAATTCCCTTTGCAGATAAAGAAGTTTAGATGTCACATGTCAAATGTAATGTGACCTCAGGGGTTTCAACCTAGTCTTTAACAGGCATTTCTCACTCTCAGGAAAATGCTTGGCTTTTGAAACAATGCCTACTTTCAAGAACTTTGACTTAATATTATGGCATGAAGGTCAAGATTGTCTTGTAATGACTGAGAGGAGTACAGCAACTTTCACAGTGGTTCCTTTCTTCATATGTGGCTCTTACTTGTACTTAGAATTTTGGACTAAAAAATGTAGCATAAGAAAGTATCATTTTCTGTGTGGACTTTGATGTGTTTTGTCTTTTAGCCTTGCTATTGTTGTCATATTATCACAATCCTGAATGTTTATTATCTTATTAACTGATGCCCTTTATTTGACAGGACTATTTACTTTTGCTGGTCTGAAAGTTTCTGGCAAGATACACAGACAATTTCAACTTGAACCTTTCAGTGGAAGGACACAGAGACAATTCAGTGTGTCTCCTCTGTGCGGGCCACCAATGGAATAAACAAACAATGGACCTGTACGAGCCAGGTCAGCTCAACCCAGACACAATGAAGGTAAATTATAGCACAGGCAGCCTGGGACCAACCACCAGAAGGGATGGAAAAGGTTATATTAAAGGCTCTCAGATGTGAATAGAGGTTATAAAAACGGTCTGCACATTGTATGTGTGCAATTGACCCCAAAAGGCAGGTAGCCAGTTAGACAGTTGCCCTGGAAAAATGGGGCGAGAGTCCCTGAAAACAGCCCTGAATCAGATTGGGTTACATATTCTGTTTATTACCTACCCTGTAAAAAGGCCTCACACTCTTGCCCTGGATGACTGTTGGGTGACTGTGTGAGCTGGCTCTTGGCCCACCTTCCTGGGGTGGGAGAACATGCCAGGAATAATGCACTTGTTCAGTGGCTGTGGATTGGAACATGAATCTGCAAGGTGGGTGTCTTAGAGGAGCCTGCGCTGCTCTTGATTCACAAGCCACAGCAGTCAAACAAGCAATTTTTATTTATGCAGCTGGCATGTTACGTGTGACCTCTTCTATGGGAAGTGGCCTTTCTCAGACTTACCTGAGTAGTGCACTCACTGTTGCCTTGGGCTCCACTTGCTGTGATATACTTTCTTCACAGACTAAAACTGAAGTAATCTAGAGAGGATGCCTGAAAGGATCAGAGAGAGACTGTTTAAATAATACGGCTCTTCCCAAACTTTTAGCGATTGCAAATATTGAGGAATTGAAGTATACGTATAATCCTTGGGGTTTTTTGTGTGTGTGTGTGTTACATTTTTACCTGTAAGGCATTGCCCTTTATTATATAGGCCTTTGCAAAAGCTCTCTTAGCATTGACACTCCTGGTCATGGCTAGCAATGTCAGTAGGAACAGAGCTGGAGGTGGGGACTCCTCCTTGAGGATCAATCCATGCAAGTTAAAATTCAACAGCACTAAAGAAAAGACAGCACAAGTGGTCAAATTTTAGTGTTAGTGCCAAGAAATAGTACAATAAACAGGGAGAACCCCAGTTTCTTCCTAAATCATGACAGGAGCCATTTTCAGGTGTTTTCAGATTATTCCAGAACTGACAAATACATACTCATGTCTTTATGTCTAGGAAATTTATAGTGTTTTTTTCAGGAAAAAAATAGTGTCAACCACACTGGCATAGAAGGAATGCATAATAATTTACCTGGAGAAACTGTTATATCTATGACCTCAGTCCTTAAAAGCTTAGTTACTCCGTGGATGGATATCCGAGATCTAACATTAACTTTGGCATGGTGGCCTATGTATTTGAATAACAGTGTTTTCAAAGAACTGTTTAATATGGTGATGCTAGGAGTTGGGGAGAATGTTTTTAAGCCTAGCCTTTTAAATTCATCATCTTTTGGACCAATTCTTTCAGAGTAAGTCTGGAGAGTCAATAGTGGTTTTGGAAGCAGATGACAAACTCTTGAAAACACAGAGGAAGAGTCTGCTGAGGTGAGCCACTTCCATTCAGCATGAGCTGGAACTCAGTGCCCTGAGGTACTTGAGGGAGACTGTAGCACCTTCAGATTCATATTTCATAATATATAATGAGCAGAATAAAAGCACTTTTTAAAATAGAACCTTTTTATTTTATTTTTTTTACTGTAAAATCAAATACATTTCAATCAGATATTTCAGACATTGGTGTCTGAAAGTGAAATGACAATGTTTTGGGCATGAAAAGAATATTGGAAAATTCAGAAAAGAAAATGTGTAGTTACTGCTTGGAAGACAGCTTTTAATGTGCTGATTCCCAGAGGTGCTGCCTTTTGGGCTGGGGCCTGACTGCAGGCATGAGCATTGCTATGACGTTGTGCACTCACTGGCTTTGCTGCCTCTCCCATGGTGATTCACTTCAGGGAAACAAATGTTGAAATACCTTGTATGTGATGCTCATAATGGATGTTATTATTTAAGAATAGTATTTGAATATATCAGAAATACCTATATTTAAGAATATTGTGTGGGGTTTTTTTCTTAAGATAAACCTATCTGGGTCTTAACTAATCCTATGCCAAGGATTAAGATCTCTGATACAGTCAGGCCATGCAGTAACTCTTACTGTTCGACTTCTCCCACGCAATTTTATGAAAAGACCAGACTGTATGAACACACAGCACCAGGCATGGATTCACCTGCAGGATTTAGCCCATGGCTGCCAAAGAACAATCCAAAATCACAGTGATAATCAGAACACAGTGGTGGGTCAGAGCAGATGAGTGTGCCTGTTCATAGCACATCTAAGAGGCGGGTGGGACTGGTCCAGCACTGGGCTGGAAGCTGGAACAGCCATGGCTGGCTCCTGCCTGGGGTGATGAGGGAGAGGGTTTGGTAAGGTGACTTCTTGGCAACTGGGTGGCTGGGCCAGAGCTTCAGGTCTGGCTTTGAGAACAGTATGTGTTGTCTGGCTCCCATCCTTGTGCATGAGGGGTGGATTTTCTGTATGGTTATGAGTTTATTTACATGTCAAATGTGATTTATGTGTCATGCCATTTATTTAATGAGTTGAAGAATGCAAAGTTAGTTTATCTTAAAGTGAATAAATTTTAAGTATCTACATTTTTCTGGCTTATTAGATGAAGATTCTGGTATTTCTTCATATTTAACAATATATCTGTTTTCATTATGAACTGAATTTGCAATGAAAGCACAGGGTTTAATTTTGATAAAATTATTATTAGGTAATGGACATTGCTAACTTTCTCTGTTGGCTCATAATAATCCAGTTTATCCAGAGAATGCAGAAAAGGTTATGTAAGAGTTATTTTACTGAAATAGGGTAGGTTGGCAGTATGAAATGCCAGTTTACTAAATCAAGACATAAATAAGTCCTTTAACTTTGCTGCCACTTTCCCCCTCTTTCCCACTAATGTACCTATGTCCTCATAATATTGCAACACAAACATTTAAATTCTTTGATCAAATCTGCTTCATAACTGTGCAGATCCTGATCCTATAAATCCCTTCTATTTTTCATATAGAAACTTTGTTTAGTTTTCTATTATTAATTTAAAGAAATGGTGCATTGCAGTTATTTTATTTTGATATTCTAAAACCAGTAAACAGTGTCCATGTCAGGGCATGAAAGTCAGCTGCTGAGTCTGGATATGTTGCCATAGCTGTTTTGGGGTTAACATATGTGCTTAATGCTCCAGGTCGTTGATATTATTCATAATTCTGGAGAGGAAAAAAAAAGTTAACTAAAGTAAAGATTTTGAATTATGTAATAATGCCATGCAAAAGGCATGAAGTGAGAAGGTAGGATTGGATCTGAGTGTTTTCCAGCATTGAAAATGTGGCAGAAACATTGTTCTTCACAAGTGATATGCTCTTCCTAAAATGTGTTATTTACCAGAAAACATGGGAGTTGTGGGCATTTGTGTTGGTGTGGCAGTGATTCTAAATCACCATCTGCCTTCCTAGACCCTAATAGCCTTTAATTTCTTTCATATTCACTAGGGCTTAAAAATGCTTAGGGTGTTTAAAATACTACATGGCTTTAAAAAACCCCAAAAAACAGATAAAAGAAAGTACAATTATTAGGTATAGGTAGAATTACAGTGAAAAGTTTTTGAGTGCGTTCCAGGAGGACTCACAAGCTCAGACTTGCCTGAGCTGTTTCCACCTATGTCTCTTCACAGTCTTTTTTTCCTGAATCATTTGGGAAGCTTCCTTATCTGCACATTGCCCTGTAAGGGGTAGGTATGCCATCTGCATATTATTGTAAATTAGAGGATCCATCCATCTACTATCTCAGATGAGTGTGGCTTTCCTGCAGGAATTTGTTAAATTATATAAATTTAATTCTCATATCCCTTCTGGAATATTGAACAAAACTAATTTTATGACTGCAGGGTTTGAAAGCAGAAGGGGCAGTAAGCTAATATAATTAATCATTGTGTCATTGCTACAGAATAATGGACTAATTCGCTTCCTAATTTCCAGTTACTTATCATTTTAAATCTCCCAGGGAGAACAGCACTGTATAGAAGAAACAAGCAACAACCAATTACAGTAAGTGTTTTGTTTCATCATATTAAGCAAGTGCAACGGAACTGAGGAAACTCCAGTTGTGATTTATTAGTTGCATTTGTTCTTTGAGTTTTCACATACACTTAGATAATTCACTGAACTTCTTCATGTGGAAAAAATTATGAACTTCCTTGTATTGATGTATTTTGTGCACCAAATTTGCATTTTTAAAAACCAATTAAGTACACAATAGTTGACTTGAGTTAAATGAACAAAACAAGCCATCTAAAACTCAAGTCTTTGTTTAAAAAAAAAAAAGTAGAGCTTTTTTAATGTCAACTGCAAAAAAATTAGAAACTCCCACAGTTATAAAAGCTCAACTGTAATCTGACATTGGAGGCCAAACAAGGAAGTATTTTTCCAATGTTTTTAATATAAGTACAACTAATTTTACTGTACCTAGAGGAAATAGTGGCTTGAACCATTCCCCCCCCCCTTGAACAAGAATTCAGCATAAACTGTTTGTTACATAGAAGTTTTGTTAATCTGGAACAACATTAATAACTGCTCAACCCAAATGAGAACCAAACTGAATAATTACAGTTTGACTGTCTAATCAGATGTAAAAAAAATCAGTATCTGTTTGGGGCAATACTGTTTTCTGCATTCCCCAGTTCAATCCCACTTGTTCTTTATCCTGCCCAGATTCCTTCCAGCCCCCTGCTTTGAATCAGAATGTGCTGTATGTTGTAAAAGACCTTTCAGTAGGATGAGATGGAGAAAATTGGTGGAGTTTAGACTCTGTAAATAGCATTGCTCAGCCTTCTGGTTTTTGGTATTTCTCTATTCCTGCTTCCACTCTCATGACAAACTTCAGGAAGGGTGCGGAGCAATGACCTACCTGCCTGTCAGACACCAGGAGGAATATTTCTCCACGTTCTGTCGCGCTGCTAAGCCAGCTGTCCTCTGTCCTCTGTGCTTAATTGTCAGAGGAGCACTGCTGTGACAAGCCATTTGGAAAACACTTAACAGGGATTGTGTGGATTTTAATCTAGAGGCAAAATCAGGTGTTTAAAACATTTTTTTTTTAAAAAATCTGGGAAATTCATATAGAAATTGCCATGCAACAGTTCATGCCAGTTATATTTTTTGCAAACTTAAATGCTGTACAAGCAAGCTTTTAGAGTTTGATTTTTATTTTCCTCTGTCTGGAGAACATGGTGTCAAACATCCATTTTTTATTTTAAGAATAATCTCAAAGACTTGATTGTTCTTTGATCCTAATGCTGTGTTGAAGGTAGTTCAAAGTTATGAGGAGTTATGTATGCTGTGTCTTAATGAAATGCTTGTCTGAAATTGTACTGATAGCCTGCTGTGAAAAAATCAATTTGCCATCAGCAACTGAATGTACTTGATGCTCAATTTAGTTCTCCCAACTATTTCACGTTCTTTCCCTATAGTAAAACAAAAGGGTCCTGAGAATTAATTACAGTGTTAGCATCTGCTCATGGCAGCTTTGCTGATATACTTGGTAGAATAAGGTAGTTAAGGTGGGAGTGAGATGGAGTGTAGTTTTTCCCACTACCATTTCTTATACAAATACATTTTAAAGGACAGAACTCTCCAGTCATTCCTGTATTTACTTTTTCTTTTTGTAGTAGAGCACTCAGTTGTGTATAAAGCCAACAAATACTAATTGCTTCCAAATAATTTGTGTTATGTGACATTTTTCATAGTTAATATTTCTATAAATATTGCTGGCTGCACAGTGGAGTATTGTTTATCTGAATACTGGTCATAACATTTCTTATTTTAAAGTAAACCCCAAAATTTTTTGTGGATCAGTAGATGAATGAGAAGATACTGAGATTCCAGGTTCCTGAGATTCCTAATGTTGAATCACTTCTTAGTGTAATCCCAACCTGCTGTACCCAGTACACAACCTTGAATGCCAGACAAGCAATACTTTTTTTTTGTGCAAAATCTTCTTTGCCAGTTTCATCTTTATTAACACTAAAAATTGCTAGTGTGCTCACATGCCAGTTTAAATTAAGGTTTTATTATATTTTTTATTGACTGAGCTGCAGCACAGCCCCACAAAATACTGGTAACTTTAGGATTTTTTTGTTCAGTCATTTTATATTTTAAAGCATATTCAGGTAAATGAATTTCAGTTGCTTGATCCAGTAGAAGGATCAGATCCTATGCTTTTTGCCTAGGCTTTTTTTTCCCTGAAACATCACAAGGTGTAAACATCTTGGAATGCTTGAGAAAACATGATCTCTCAAATCCAAGAGATTTCCATTATTTGTAAGTTGTCTGTAAGTTCTGTCACATTGGATTTGAAATGTGTTCATCCACATCACTGTATTTTGGAGAGGATCATCTTAGATTTCTGTGAGAGAGTGCTTGAAATTCAATCTTGTCATGAGCAATTGCAGTGCCAGTAACGGTGGTAGGGTTGGTCCTGTTTGCATTGGAGAACAATTTCAGTTCATGTCATTACAATAAACCATCCAAGTTTGGTGAAGTAAGAATAGGTTCATGATCTTCCATAATTTGAAACAGGAAAGTTATGACCAGGACTAGTGGGAATTCTAGATTGTTTTAATATTTATTGTTTCATATTTTCTGACAAGCTGCAAGCACAAATGGGAAAATTGTTGGCATGTCTGAAGGTGTAAGATACTCTCTAAGCCTTCAGAAAAGTTTCGTGTGGCCTGTTAGTTGCTTGTTGATTTGGAAAGATAAGTCAATATCCAAAGAAATACAACTCAAGCTTTCGTCAGATTCAGCTTTTTCTTCTTGAAGACATTTGAATATTCATTATGATATCACTTGCTAATTTCAATCGTATATATACACACACACACACACATTACCATTAATGCTTCAGGTTTTATGTTGGATAAAACTTTTAATTTTATGTCCACTAAGTTGCCATGTATCGAATGCTTTTAACTTAACTCACAAAAACATTGTTGAAGCAATGTCTGGTGCTGGTTAGGTGCAGTGGTAATAAAAACTGAATTAAAAAGAAAAAAAATTAAATATTTGATAAATTAATACTCTTATAAAATTCTAGTACCATAGTGTGACATTTAATATGCACACCTGCATATCTTGTTTCTTCTATCCTCTAAAATTTTAACTAAGAGTTGAAAGAGTTGTTCTTTGCTCCCCACTGGCTCATCAATAGAAGAGCATTTCTGTAATTTGTTAGAACATGGCATGAAATTTAAACTCTCTACATGTGTAAGAGCTTTTCAAAGAACATTTCCTACTCTTCCAGAACAAACACATCCTCTAGATAATAACCGTTTTGGTAAATACTTCGAGTGATTCCTGAGAATGTCTAGACAAACCCTTGAAAATAAAAGGTGGTCTAAAATGCAACGAAAACACAACTAAACTATCAATAACCCTGGCAATGAAAGAGCAGCCTGTCTGGGCCTCAGAACCAGCCTGTGCACCCCCATCCTTTTCATTTTGTCAGAAACACACTGCAGCTGTGTGAACAGGGAGGTAACAAACAGCCCTAAATGCAAGAACTCACTTTTTCTAAAAGCTGGACTGATCATGTGTTTCATCTGATAGTCTGAGAGAGAGCAAAATCTGCTGTTTGTGTAGCAAAGTGTTACCAGAATTAGCAGTTTACTGCAATTATTGTGCTTTTCTCCCCTCAATTTGAACATATTTTGGCTGTTGAGAATGTTTGTGATCTCTTTAGATATGAACAGATACTCAGGTTGATTGAAAACTGGTGGTTTTTATGATTCCTGAATATAGTTCCAATAGAGGTATATGTTTCTTGTGTTGCTTGACAGTATTGAGGGGAGGGAAAAATACAAACCTCTTTTATAATTCTCTGATTTTTATGGTACATGGTAATTATTTCATTGAAAATACATGATGCATATTCACATAAGCTGTAAGACTTCCAAACTGGGTTTTTTTACTGGGTTGGCTCTGTTCCAAAAGGTGTGAAAAAACTTTTGATGCCCATTCACTGCATTTAGGTGAGAGATAATTGCTAGAGAGAAGTACTTCTTTTGAATACTTCAGCAAAACAGAAATGGAGAGTTGTGTGCTTTCAATTTGATAAGAAGGGAAACAATTTAGTAAACTTTTTGGGGGGTGTGGCAAAAGTATTTCTGATAGCCTAATATTTCATACAGTTGGGAGGAAAAACTCTAAATACTGTCCTTCACTTTATTTCTCTAGACATTGAAATATTTTTACCTGGAGAAGCAGCACATTTTGTATCTAGCATTTTTCATTAGAGATACTAATTAGCAATAGCTAACAAATGATGCTGTTATGCATTAATACTCAGAAGAGCATCCCGGAGCTCCAAGAACAATTGGGCCCATTACTGAAATTGGGGACATCTGCTCTCAGAGCTCTCGGCAAAATACCAAATGCATAAATGGTATTGAAAGAGCATATACAGAGTGATTTATTTATATATGGTTTTAAATACGTGCCATGGTTTTAACCTCAGCTGGCAGCTCAGCCCCACACAGCCACTCACTCCCCCACAGTGGGTTGGGGAGAGAATCAGAAGGGCAAAAGTGAGAAAACTTTTGGGCATGACATCACACGGTATGGAATAGCCCTCGGGTCAGTTGGAGTCAGCTATTGCAGCTGTGCCCCCTCCTGACTTCTTGTGCACCCCCAGTTTCCTTGCTGATGGTGTAGAGTGAGAAACAGAAGATGTCTTGACACTGTTGAAATGAAACAAAGACAACAAAAACACCCCTCAGTTACCGACCCTCTTTTCAGTGCAAACCCAAAACACAGCCCCATACCATTTACTGTGAAGAAAATTAACTCTAATCGGATAAATCTGGCACAATATAAAAAGTTAAAGGAGTAGAAGTTGTAACAGAGTGTGATAGGAAGGGAGCTTTTATTTAGCATTTTATCGTTGCAGTATCACAGGGTATTGATTGCCTCCTTCTTCCTGTGGTCCATTATAGTTTCAGTTAACCTAGTTAATTATTACAACAGATGCTCTATTTGTTGTGGGATTTGAAAAATGTTGTGTGACCTATAGGGTGTATTTTAACATGTGGATTAGACTGATTTGTGGATTTTTTTTGAAGCAAACACCCTTTGTTGCCTGCACTGCATGGAATTGGTCTTGATGATTCCGACAGTCCCAGGTATAAGCTCATTGACGGATTGAGGGCACTGTTGTCTTTACCCATGTCTGATGTCAGTAAAATATGGAATATTTTGCTACACTAACTCTTATTTAACATAGGTCAACTTTCAAACCAAATAATTGCCTAAATATTATTATACTTGTTCATCTCTGTGGCAAAAATACTTTTCACACAGCTTTGAAAGGCCTTCATTGTTTGTCCTGCCTTAATTAGTGATAGCTTGATCCATCACATGGTAAGCCTTGCCGCCTTTTATAGCAGCAGTAAGTTTTCAAGTCCATCCTAAAATGCTTCAGGAATTAAAATCACATGTGTAGTTAAAACAAACAAGCAAAAAATTAAATTCAATAGACTTCCTTCTTTCAAATAACCCACTCTCTGTTTACCATGGCTGGACACATGGGGCAGTTGCACACAACAAAAATCTCCTTTCTTCTGTCCTCACAGTAGTCCAGTGCATACATTTTGACATGCATTAAATATTTTTTTTTCCAAATTTTCTTTAAGTAGTTGATTATAAACTCAGACTAAAGTATTATTTATGAGGTTATAGTATGGTAGCTGATTTTTTCATGCTCCTGTACCTATCAGACCAACCAAATGGACTTTTGATTAATTTCTTCATTTGGACTTTTCATTTCATATGTTTATTAATTTTTTTTGTTGTTGTTTTTTGCTTTTTGTTGGCTGCTTTGTGCTGAAACACTGTATTTTTATCTGATTTCTTACCCAAGGCTGAGAAGTCTTTATTTGAACTTGTTTAATTTCTCACAGGTTTTTAGCATGTAGGTATAGGAACGTTATAGGATTTGGGGTTTTTTTTAGACGATTTCTCTTTTCATGTGCTACCTGCAAAGCCAGAAGTTAAGAGGGAAGATAGGAAATTATATTAGAAGGAGGCTTTAATAAACCACCACAACAGGTCCATAGAGCTTATTGGACGCTATTCCATTGCACAACCCAATATCTGAGATAATTATTTATGTAAGAGGGTGCTTTTTACTTGCATATCTTATTTAACTTATACTAGGGTTTTTTAACTATGGAAACAGTTTCATATTCTTTACACAGCAGTCTGTGCAAAATTTGTGAAATAGTTTGTGTTGTAACTGAAAATTTTTTTAGGGATCTTTAGATTGAGGAAGTTTGGAACAAGTAGATTAAATTTAATGGCAGGCAATATTTAAGAAGAACTATAGACAGTTATATTGGATGGGCAAAGTAAAGTAAGTGTAAGAATTAAATTTTATCCTTGACATTTCTATTCAGTAAATAACAATCATACAACAGTGCATGTAAATCACATTCCCCTGTTTGTATTCTGAAATTTTGGTAGATTTCTAGGCTTTACGGCTGTTCAAATTGCATGTTGATGGCAGTAAAAATGAATGACATTTAATTTAATACTACTGAGTTTTCATTTTCAAGAAAGATCCAAAGTAAAATGCACAAATGTGATATACTCTGGAAGATCCTGGCAACAGTTTTCTGTAACCTTTTCCTATGTTCCAATCTTTGAGAGCCAATCTTTGAGCTTAGAGGTGTTATTTTGAGGGTATTTTTTGCATCAAGTAGATAGCTGAGCATGTGTTTATGTGCATGCAACCATGTGTGTTCCTGGGAACTTTTTTATTTAATGTGAAAGAAATTGGTACCTTCCCAGTTCATGATAACAAAGTATGGAATTAAGGAATACATACATTTGATTATGGCAGAAAACCAAACACAAAAGAACAGCAATGAAAAGAAGGCAACAGGGTTAACATAACTTTTAGGGAGAAAGGCATGTTTGGTTGCTTACCTTTTCCATCTTCTTAATATAATTACTTCATTTGTGACTTTGCATTAAAGTGTGACTTCTGTTATGTAGGAAATGAATTTTTAATTAGTGCCACCTTGAGTGCATTTTCATAGACACAGTAAAATCTGTAATTACTTGTAATTTTATAATTTATTTTAAATACATAATGATATAGCTGTTTACCTATGTAATGCATGTACTAGTATGTAACTTCTTGCAGCACAGAATACTCTTTTTTTGTCAGGCACATATTTAGCTGATGTTTGATTTCATTTTTTAACTGTAAACCTTAAATAAAAAAAATTCAGGTCTTTTTGTGTCAGTATTGAATGATCTATACTGTTTTGATTAGTATCAGACAAGTGTAAGGCTGATTTTACATGTTTAAGCCAACATTATACATGTCATAGAATTTCAATTTTTAAAGCTTTAGTACTGGGAATATCAAGTACTAGTACACAGAATACTGAGAGATTTTTTACAATCTTGTCTAAAGCACATTTGTCTTTTATGTTTACTAAGTAAATTGAATGGGAACTGTACGCCATGACTTGCAAATTGATTCCCGTCTCAATGGTAAAATCAGTAAATGCTTGATCTGAAAAGAACAAATATTGATGATTTCTGAATATAAATTCTAACAGGTCTTTGTACAGTGGTCTCTACTTTTCATCTGAGGTCATGGCATTTTTTATAAAGGAAAAGTTGGTCCTATCTAGGCTATTAGAGAAAGTGAAGGTAGAATAAAGATGCCATCTTGTGGATGAAATAAATGATGCAGCAGGTTATTCAAAATAACCTGTATAACAAATAGATTCTGTGTGTTTGTTACTGGCTGCTAGAATTTGAGCCTGTGTTTTCCTAAAAATTTATAATTATTTTTGGAGATTACATTTGTGAATGTTATAAGAAGTATCTAAATAACTGCATTTGGACCATTCTGGTGTTAAGTGTTAAATGACTGCTAAAAATAACACAATGTAATTTTGATTGTGATTCTAATCACCAAGAAATTTTGACATCAAATTCAATGTATTGTCCCTTATGTCTTAAAGCACAATTTTAATACTGTCAATGTAACCTGACTGGGCAACAAAAAATAATGATTTAGTAGATATTCCCTATATGGAAACCAGAATGCTGATGCATTCAAGTTCCTGTGATGGAATTCTCACTACATCTCCAAATGAACATGTTACATGTATTAGTTTGTCATTCTTAACTGCATGTCATGGATTTCTTCCAGCAGTCAATGAAATGCCAGGTGCCTACAGACCTTGGTGCCATGGTTTTGAATCACCTTTGCCTTGGGCAGGTTTATACATAGTGTTCTGGATTTTGAGAACATTATTTCAATGTGTTTTTCCATCGTTCACCTTTCATAACTGCTCTTTATGGGGAACACAACTGAGAGAAATGGTATCAATACCTTAAAACTATGGACCAGCACACTATGGATGAGGAAGCTCATGAGATCTGTCATCTGAAGGCAGTAATCCTTGGTTTCTATGCCACAGTCCGTGTGGGTAGCAGAAATTTCCCAAGCAGCTTCAGATAGAAATCTGATTTCTGTTCCTGCCATGAAATACTGTGCAGTGTTCACTTATTCTGTTTGTACAGTTTCCACAGAGTAGGAGGGGTCTGTGAAGTGCTTCAGGTCAAGGGCTCCCCACAAAACCTGAGTAGCTCTTATTTTTGATAATTTAATGTGAATTTACTTGTTTTCTTTATTCTTGCATAGATTTTTAGATACTAATTAATTTTGGTATTTTGCTTTGGAAAATCTATTTGCTGTGCACTCCAGGTGTCTTGCATAAGAATCTTGTAACAAATTCTTCAGGATCAGTTAGGCTAGTTGTGGCATTGTCAATCTTTGATGTGACACTGGTATGGGGGACACTTCCAGTGTTGTTTGGAGTTTTTTAAAAGTACTCATGTGACTACATGTTGCACAAGATCTTTTTTTCACAGATCATGTTGGGGAGCTCAGAGCTGTGTGACCACCAAAACTCACATTTTAAATGTTGTTGCCATACAAGGTCTGCTTTTCGTTGCTGGTTGAGGAAGTGTGCATGTGAGAGAGCATCTGAGTTACCCAGATTTCAAATGTGGCAAGAAATAAGCTAATGGGAGTTACCAAGACAGGTGTCAGGTTGTCTGGGAAGCCAGCTACAAGTCAAAATACAGCCTCTAGTGGAGTCTGATGCTCATTCATATAGGAAATACCCTTTACCTTCACTCTTTGCATTACCTGTCTTTCACTTGTCCACAGGGTTGTTAACTCTGAAGTGTTAAGATTTTATTTTAATGAGAACACTTTTATTATGATTTTTGAAGAAGAAGAACATGATACATTGTCGCAGTCTTGGTCTTGTGGGTCAGGACCAGACAGGCGATGGGGGTTCTTGCCTGCCTGCTGAGTGGTGGCAAATCGTGGCTGCAAGGGCTTAAGGTTAAGTTCACCCACCCCGTGACCCGCAATGAAGACACAGAGACGAAGCAAACACCTTGAAAGCCAGAGCCGATCCCCTTTATTAACAAGATGGGGGGCTTTTTAAGCCCTCGGGGAGAGAACCATCCAGAAACAGGGTGGAGATAAGGCGGAGCATGCAAATCCGCTACAGTTGATAGGGTAGGGGAACAAGTGGGTGGTAACTGGGGTTGAACAAACAGAGGGCTGACAGGATTGGACGGCCTCTCCGGGAAACCGGCCAATGGCAGCTGTACCTGCAATGACAATCTAAGTCTGCCAGTGCTAAGTGCAGAGGCAGAGGGTTAAATCTTTAATTCCAATTTTAAACAATGAACAGAGAGAACAACAGGTGAATTCTTTATTTGTGTGTCAGTCCGGCTGGGGAATCGTCCCTTTGGACCTTCCATATATTGAAGTCTGTTTCTTTGTCTCTTTCCTTCTTCCATTGATCCATGTCCACATAGGTGCCATCTCCAACAATACATAAGGAGCAAAGGCTTATTTTTGCAAATAGCAAAGATAAGCTACACGTGCAACTGAGAACTGGTATTCAGCTGCCTCAACACAAGTACTTACCTCCCCATGACAATGTCTAGGTTGGAGCAGGTGGTTTCAGAATTCCTTTCTGCTTAATCCTTGACATGCCCCAGCATGTGCAGAGCAAGACCCAGCCTCTTCTGAAGCATTAATGTCCATAAAAACCTGATGAATGCACTCACTGGAAAGCAGCCATGACACAGTCGTGGTGTGACTTACCACAGAATCAGGGCTTTATGGTGCATGGTAGGGAGCACATGATCGTTGGCTTGGCCACAGGCTCAGTGACCTCAGTGATCTAACTGGTAAACACATTTTTATTGTAGTAGCTGGTTTTTGTGGGTTTCTGTTGTCCAAATTTCAGAGATCGATATAAAAAAAATACATAACGCAATTCTTTTCAGCTTAGTCAAATAAATAAAGTACACTGCATTTCTAGTGGACCATACAGTAATAGACCTGTGCCAAAAAATTATAGTCCCCTAGATTGATGTATTAATAATCTCAGTGAACAAAGGCAAAAATCAAGTTCTGCATGAACACAGTACATGATGAAGCAGGGTCTTTTGACAGCACCTACTATTTGAGGAAGATGGCTAGCCAGACATTTCCTGGGAAAAGGCTGCAATGTTTTAGTATTATTTTTCATCTTCCAGTCTTCAAATGAGCTCTTATTGGTAGCATTCTTTCAAAGGATACTAGCTGGGTTTTTTTTTAATCTTAGATATTTTATGTCTAAAATGCACTCCATATAAAGGTTATCATGTGTACATCAGAATCTATTGGAAATCAGATTGCTAAGCTTGATGAGCCTCCAAAGGAAGGGTAAAAAATATTCCAGGTTCAGTCAGGGGAGAGAAACCACAGAAGTTGTTTATACCTGCTTTCTTCATCATGGCTCCCACTAAACAAATGTATACTTGGTCTTTCTGGTAATTGAGATGTCTATAAGCAATATAGTGTTCCTTTGGCTTTGGGTTCAGTTCTTGCTGTTTGGTTCCTAGGTTTCAGGAGGATTGTTAATGTAACCTATGTGAATACCTATTTAGGACTCTTCTGTTCTGTGACTAATTTTGGTTGAGATTAGGCAAAGGCAATTTCTGTCCTCTTCCTTTTGTGTGGGCAACTGGAGTAGTGCAGATGGGAATTCTGCTGTGCAGCTGAGCAAGTCATGGCTGGCAACTAATTTCTCCTTGGCTGGCACATCAGATTATTTAATAAAGGCATGATTTTACTACTAGCCTAGAGATAGAGTTAGACCTTTTATTTGGTGCTGGAAAGGCAGAGGAATTCCTGACACCAGGTCACAGCTCTGAAATGTGCTATTTGCTCCCATGCTGCCACCATGACCTGCTGAGCAGGCTGCAGTGGGGCTGTAGTAGCACAGGCTCTTCCCTGTGCTGAGCACAGCTCAGACTGTCAACAGTCTCTGGGCTCTGCTAGGGGCCCAATAGTAGTGTGGAGGATTTTCTTGGCTGATATTGAGCATAAGAGGCCAGTTATTTAAAAAAATCTATTGCAACATGAAAAAAATCCCTAGCCTGAAGATGTTTTAGGGTCTTTTCTGTTATGTTTTGAGTTGCCTGCTTTGTGTACCCTTAGGAAATACCTGATGACATTAGAATCATCCAAGAAGCCAACTAAGTACTCTGACAATAACTACCAGATGCAGATTTTTTGTGTGTGTATGGTCGTGTGCATCTTTTAAGCATGCAAAGCTCTGCTTAATAATCCCCTGACCTGTTACTGTTGTGATGTTTATGTATATTTAAACACTAATGTAGCGCAAGAAATTAACATCATATTTACTGGTTCAAAATCTATTACTGCAGCTGTCTCTTCCTAATGTCCTGTTACAGTGCCTACGTTTTGAAGGACTTTTCTTTCCTATGGCAGCTGAATATTCTGAAGTTAATGCTTTGCACCCTGCTCAGAAATTACAGGGTATACAAAACGTACTCTAAAATTCATTCAAACTTTTAAAACTTATTATGATGAGCAGAGACAGATTTAAGATTACCGAGGTTTCTGGTTGAAGTACTCCAAGAAGAAATCCATACTCCATTAGTTTCTGAAACATTATGTGACCTTAATTTTCCAGGTATTTTGCCCTTCAAATTGAAGATAGTATTTTAATACTATTTAAGTCTCCTGAAGAGCCTTGTAATATGATAGGCTTAAGTTGTGAAACATTTGAACAAAATGAAAGATAAAAAAGTAATTTAAGATTTTGTATTTTTTAAAATATATAGCAACATAACGTTATGCATCAAATAATACATTGAAATAGGTGATAGAAGTTGCATATTTTAGGTGCATTTATCAGTGAAATTATGTGCCCATGCAGTCAACCATATTTCTTGTATGAAGGTCTTCCTTTGCATTTGACTATTTTAGGGAAAAGATTTCCAGTGTCTTGAATCTAGGGATTTGTTTCTTACATTGTGGTGCACTTCAAAAACAAAATTCTACCTGGTCAGCAGATATAGAATCACATTTCAGGAGAGGAAATGGAATTTCAGAACTATACTGGCTTGGTGGGGAAAATAATGAATTATTTTTAAAAAAATCTTGTAGAAGAAGTTGGAGGAGGGGCTTATGTTTTCTTTATAATAGAAGTGACACTGTTTTTCAGCGTGTTAAATATGAGAAAATTAAAATGATCAGCAGAGAATGTTATGCCCAGCTCCACAATTTGTTAGAACTGGACCCAATAAATTACAGCAATAGCTTCTGATGTTTTATCTGCTCTGACATAATCCTTGAACACTCACATAGCTATGCAGAACGACAGATGCAAAACACATCATTGCTGAAAAATCTCAAAAAAAAAAGGAGGAACAGTATGTAATTGTACTGTAATGGCACTTATTTTGGATGGGAAATTATACATACTCGTGTCTATTTGTTTATTTTGTAAATGTATCTCTTGTTGGTTACCCTAGGCTTTGGTGTTGTTTTTTGCTGGTCTAGAAATTGCATTTTACTCATTACACACACACACACACACACACACACACACACACACAGAGTATATGCCATTGCAGGGTTTTCAGTAACTGTCTGCAACCACCCCCCCCTTTTTTTTCTGCTATACATTGTAACGACTTAGCACAGATTGCCTTAGTTATTCATTATTTTGCTGAACCCCCCTGTATGTTATTTAATGGACTGTCCTTTTCACAGGCCTGTGTGCTGATAACTGCCTAACAGATTATATGAATGTTATGATGTGAAAGAGAATCGCCTGAGACGTGGGTGTCAATACCGAGACATTTTTCAGTCACAGCTTCAGGCTGGGCATTCTAGTTATTGAGCAGGGGAAGGAACGTAAAACACAACTCAGCAGGCAACCATTAATTGCATTTTGCTTGTCTGAACTGTTGTTTGCTTGTTCTAGGCTGCCAAACGCTGAGATTTCCCATGTAGTTCATTAGTTGTTTCCCAGTCCCAGGGGCTTAGCTGTGTATTTGGTATCCTTCTCTGTTACTTTCAAAGGTAGTGGTTGGTAATGGCTACTAAATTGGGTCTTACTGGTTAGTCATGTTTTTGTGAAGTCAGAATAAATTCCTTTTGCTGACAAGACTTCCAGTTCTGGTTTTTAAGCATCACAGGCTGCCTTGGCACTTGGTGAGTGTGAACATTCATCCGGTATTTCTGCCAAGTGTGGAGTAGGACAACTGTGAGTGCAGAAAGGCAGCCAGAAATCTTGAATCAGAGCTGTGAAAAATTAAGTCCCCTTTTGTCTGTGCTTCTGGGTTTTAGTTTGCTAAAAACAACCAACTTGACCTTTGATTTGCTACATTTTACTAACTAGCAACTGCAAGGTATCTAAAAAAAGTTGTTCCAAATTATTCAAGATTGTATATTCGCTGACTATTTTGTCTCCTCTAGAAAGCTGTGAAGTTTTATGTCTACTTTAGCAACTCAGAGCAATTAACTGAGCATTCCAGCACTCTGAAATACACTAAGAAAGGGTTTAGGAAGATCGTGGAAAGGAAAATGCAATCAAAATATGAAGGGATTAAAAAATTTTTAAAAATTTCTGATTTTGGTGGAGTTAAGGAATGATCTTTGTCAGACCTCTACAAGTACTGAGTGTATAGTATAATGTATCCACTTGCTACATCTCCTAGAAGTTTTGCATGCCAGAATTTTGGTAATCCTGTTAGTCTTTATTGAGACAACATTATTATCAGACTATTTATTAGTCTGACTTTGTAAGGATGAATTTGTCTTTATATCTTATTATCATTAAGGACCAAATAAATTTTTGACCACTGTTTCTGCCATTTGCAGAATCCCTTCACAGTATTATGTCAATTGTAATGGTGACATGTGATTATTTATAGTCTTGTGATCTCTGCTGCTGTTGCAGGGCAAGCACTATTTGGCACTCTTCAGTGAAAGAAAACTTCCTTCTTGTTCACATTCCATCACAGATAAAAATATTTTATCTGGTCAAATACAAGGCAAGAATGTTTCTGTCTATCATTTTACAAGAGAAGAGCAAAATAAACTTCTAACTTTGAAGAAACAGCATGATCTTGTCCTGTTAATCAAAAGAAAGGATCCTTTGCCTGTGAAAATTAAATCCTCCACAGTGTGTAGCTGCTTTTCAAACTCCTTAACCTGCCAGTGAAATCATGTAATTTGATAATAGCATGCCTGAGGCTAATTGTGAGGTTTTGGGCACTGGTATCAGCAGATGATGTGCTCTGTTGATTTTACTCACTTAGGGTTTGATTCTGATCCCACTGACCTGAGTGTAAATGCAGGGTGACTTCACTGACTTCACTGGAATTACCACAGGTGTCTTGGTGTAATTGAAATCTACATTTATTTCATTGTATTTATGGCTTTTTTGCTGTAGGATTTTCAAAAGTCACTAAAGAAAGAAAGTTACAGATGACTTTCCCCATCTCTTTTTGACAACTTTCTAAATTCAATAACATTTGTTACTAACCAGTTGTTAAAATTGTCAGGTATCTGTCTATGTGTTTGTACCGATAACTCAAGGTCATTGTGCTAAATACACACTTTGGTTGACTTTTCGTTGTCTTACAGCCAGTTTGAATTGCTTTGAGGTTTCTGCACTTTGTCACTAGAATTTCTCTTTATTCATGAGCCTTCTCACTGACTTTATTGTCACTTTGAAACTGATATGAATATATTTGAGTTTCTGTGGTTGGATGGAGTAATTGGACATATTCTAGAAGTGGGAAGTGGTTGGTGTTTGCGAGTGGCCATAAATAAAAGCTATTGAAATGTAGGATCTCATCCTGCAGTTATTTTTCCCCTCTGATGCTGTCAATGGGAGATCTGTCTTCATAGCAGGAACTGAGGTGTCAGGATTGTACAGAACAGAAAATGTAGCTTGTTCACAGCAGATTTTATAGCACAGATGTCTTCAGTGGCACAGACGTGAATGTTTCCTATTTAGTAAAGACTTTTTCTTAACTCTGGAGGCTTGCTTTACAGAATGGTAAGCCAAACTCTCCACAGCAGACTCTTCGGTAGTGTTATGTGTTGTTTTTTTAATAATATAGTAAGACTAGTTAATCTGATGCTGAGCCTATCTGTGTTTTTTTCCTCCTATACTTTACTAATCAATGAAAATTAATGGGAGTTCTGTGCTTCTTTGTTGCTGGTGGCTCTCAAAATCTTCCATGTCAGCATTTTAAAATTTCAAATAAAAGTTGCTAATTGAAGAAGGTGTCAGAGATATCTGTGTTAACAACTACTGACTGCTACTCATAGCTGATGACTAACTAGTAACAGGTTTATCTCTGTTATCTCTGTTAATAAATCAGTCCACTATGTCTTTTATGCATTTAATTTAGGCATAACACAGAAATGTTAAACAAAATCAATAGGAAAAGAAAGGAGAAGCAAGAAAAAAATGAGTATGGGCAGTATCTCTATTCTAAAAACACCTGTTTAATGAAGCATGGTGATAAGGTTTAATTGAGCATCTGTCCTAGGTTTTACTAAGGTGTGGATATGGGGAGATAATTATCTATAAATATTTTTAAAGCCCTGAAACACTAACATATTTAGAATTAGATAAAATACTTGACCAACCCTTGTGGTCAGTTATACATCTTGGAAGTGTCTGACATAAGGGATGGCTTTATTTTTGCTTTCACTGCCAAGTTATTGTTCTTATTCTATCACTAAGGGAAGGGATGCCACAATATTCCAGTGCTTCTGTTCTCTCTTCAGGCGAAATCTGAGGCAGCTGTCAAGGCTGGACTAAACTGCTGCCTGCACAGGACAGACCTGGCTCTGTGAGTCTCTAGGAAAGCATCCATATGCTTTCTAGGAATTCCTGCCCTGCTTTCTAGAAATTCATCCCTCAGCTTTCCAGGCACTTGCACTGTCCTTTCTAGGAAACCCCACCTTCTGCTTTCCAGTTTCCTAATCGCTTTCGAGGATCATTTCCCCACTGGCTTTCTAGGGTTTTTCCCTGTTCTGCATAGCAATTGACCCTCTATTTACAGGAATGGCTTATGTGCCCTCTAGAAATGCCCTCTTTTATTTCCTGCAATTTCTCTCTGTTTTCCAGTAATTCTGCCTGTCTGTTTCCTAGGAATTTTAGCTCCAATGTTTTGGGAATTTTCTTCATGCTTTCTGAGAAAACTTCCCTCCAGGTGTGAATCCTCCATGGATTTTTGCTCTGTACTTTGTAGGAATTTACCTTGTGTATTCTAGAAAATCTTCCTTGTACTTTCAAAATATTACTCTCTTCCTTGTAGAAATTTTTCTCTGTCATGTCCAAGTATTTTCTCCTTTAAATTCAAGGAATTTCCACTCTGCTTCCTGGGACATTTTCTATTTGTTTTGTACAAATTTTGCCACATGGTTTTGAAGAATAAACCCTTTTCTTTCTAGTTATTTCTCACAAGCTTTCTTGGAATTCATCTTTAATTTTCTGAAAATTACATCCTTTTTATTTAAACGGAAGGTAAAAACATACTTCTTGAAAATCATTATGTATTAGTTTATTAACTGATAGGATCAACTATTTATTTATTCCATATTTGAGGCCTTTGTGATGAGCCTTTAATTTCTGCAAGCAGGGAGGATTAGTTCTAGCCTGGCTTTCTAAAGAATGGTGCACTGTCAGATTCTGGAAAAACCTAAAAGACATGAAAAGCTATTCAATGCTTTAGTAGGACAGTTTGTAGTGTGCTATATGTAGGCAGAGACTGTTGCCTTGCTTTGTATGACACATTGCCAGCTGCAATGAGGCCCTGGCTTTGCTTTTCTCTATTCTTGTTCTTGGTGTTGCTCTTTTATAAGTAAAATTGCTGGGGAGGGGGTGCTCAGTGTGTATTCATAACTCTTGCAGCACTTGTATTCCTATCTATTTTTTTTCATGTATTAATATGTTACAACATTAATTATGATAAGCGCCATTATCTTAATATCACAAATAAGGAAGATATTAAGAGCAGGGTGATGTAACTTCTCAGATCCCAAAGGAGTTGCTACATCAAATTTCTGGCGCAATTTAGAAGCAGGTATGCCAAAAGCAGAGGGGAGCAATCAGAAAGGCTTGAACCCCAGCATTCTGCTTTGCTTTGTATTTTAATCAAGTTCAGGTATTGTAGATACTAAAAATCACAGAGGAATTGAAGATCTGGGATGTAGATCCTGATATATTGTCCACGTCACTTCTACCTTTCAACATCAGAAAGCTGAAAGTGGGAATTCCTAGTGTGGCCTTTCATTATTCAGGATGGACATTGTGTCTATGAGCATATCTGCCCTGATCAGCAACATCTAAATATATCAATGTGAGCTTGCATTCCCCTTGGATCCCTCACCATTTTAACTTTGCTCTAAAGCACCTAAAAATACTTTTGGCTTGGGAAAGAAAACTATCTTCAAATTGCTCTTTAGGCACATTGTCAATTCACAATGGAAAATAGATCAAACTGCAAATATGACAGGGAAATATTTCCAGGGCCCTAAAGCTGTTGTGGAAAGGTTCCTCCTCTGCTATTTCCCTGTTTGTATCACATGCATATGATATTGTCCCTGCTTATTAAAAAAAGGCAGGTATTCATCTGCTCCTCCTGTACAGCTTTTAATTGTATACAATGTGCATTTATCATAGTTACCTAGAGTGGTTAAGGCAGCTAATTTACTGCTGGGGCATTTGAGGTTTTGGATATTTCTTACCAAAGTATATCTAACAACTGTACTGTGAATTCTGGAGTACTCTTTCTTTCTTGCTGTTTGCTGGATTCCTCTCAGCCACTCTCATTTTTATCTATCCACAGGGCTGTCTGCCAAACTATTTGTTCATTCTTTAATTGGTTAATTAAATCTGTTGTTATGGTTTCTGGTTTAAGTGATTAATAAAACCTTGCAAAATAATCTGTTAGGTGCACAGAGATGTGGTAGCCAGATGTCTTGCCCTTGTACTGACACCCACAAGGGTCTGAGAAAAGCTGTATGACTCTCATGAGGTGATTAAGGAATCAAGAATGGGAATTCTTAATCAAAAGCTAAGGTAGATTCATAATTTTTCTCCCCCCCACCCTCCCCACCCCCACCCCGGCAGTAATTTGATTTTAAAGAGCAGTGGGTCCCTCCCTCATTTATTGCTTTGTTTATTTAGTTATTTATTTTTAACTGGTAGTATTTTCTTGTGCCTAGACAAAAGTTTCACAAAGGATTTCTGAAAAAATTCTCTCTCCTTTTTCTTAAATAGTCCTACAGATAATATTAAATAGAAAAGCCCATATTCTTCACTTTATTAATTTGTCAACAGAAGACCTTACTTGGGTCAGACTTTTTTAATGCAAAAATTTTGGCCAGAAGCAAAATGTGAAACAGATTCAGGATTTTCGCCTTTTATTATATTTTCAGAACATCTTCAAGGAACAAAAATGTTTCTTCATATCATTAAGCTTATCTCTTCTTTCTGCTACTTATCAGTTTTATTTTTTTTCCTGGCAAGTTTCAGAGACTCAAGAATTGTAATAACTTTATCATATTACAGTTAAAAAATTCTTAGATGGTAGGACTAAGAGTGTTATTATTGTCAGAGACTTAAATATGGAAATAGGGTATTAATCACATTTCATGTAAATTGCAAAGTGTCGGTTAACAAGTAAGATTAGAAGTTATCTCATGATAAAAGCACTATATCAGAAAAGAACATTCTCTTAAGCAGTTTTTGTCTTCATGTAAGTATTTTGTACTATTGTTTTCTAAGAAGTCATCTGTCATTCAAATACTCGATCTGGGAAGTGAGGGGATAGGATGGAACCAAAGGGCTTAAGAATGTTCAAATGACATCCGAGATTATCTCTGAGGTGCATCAGAGGCAATGGAGCAGAGGATATTTTGCAGAATGCCTGATGAAAATCTGGTGCCTCTTTTCTGCAAAAGCACAGATTGTATGCTCTCAGCTTATGCCAATGTCTTCCATTTTCTTGAAATTCGGATTGTTCTTTTATACATTTATGTCTCTGTCTCTAAAATGCCAACGCCTTTGTGGTCTCCATAGACTGAAGCCCCAAACTGCCATTCATGGCTGCACAGGCCAGCAGGTGCTCCAGCATGGGGAGTAGGTGCTTGGTGAGGGATGAACCGAAGTCTGATCCCCGTCCTGCAGGAGTTGAGCCAGTATGAGCAGTTGAAGGTAGTTTTCCCTGCCTTGCTCACCTGCATCTGCAATGCAAGAGAAGGACCCTTTTATAAAGCTGAGCATGTTTCACTCAATGGTTTCCCCAGTTAAAAGCTAGTTAATCCTCTAACACTTTCATATGTTGCCTCTCTTCAGTTCTCTGCTGCGGAGGGACAGAGCTCTAGTCTTCTTGCCTTCAAATGTTGAGCTAAGCTTGCCTTCTTCAGTGCATTTTAACTCC
Source organism: Sakesphorus luctuosus (assembly GCA_013396695.1). Lineage (NCBI taxonomy): Eukaryota > Metazoa > Chordata > Aves > Passeriformes > Thamnophilidae > Sakesphorus > Sakesphorus luctuosus. Next base: position 25,519 of record VWZD01011452.1, read on the forward strand.
CTCTGAGCCTTTCTGTACAGCTTCTTTTTTGAGTAAAGTAGACATGAGGAATCATGTGCAAATCAGCTCTCCAGGGGAATTACAAGAGCACCCAGAAATCCTTGCTTTTGTTATCCTTGCCTTGGCAGCACTGCTGAAGGATGTCCTCATATGGTGCCAGCTAGAAGCGAAAGTTCATTTTTATTGAATGCTCCAGATCAACAACTTCCCAGATTTAATGATGTATTTTGAAATCCTCTAAAAATGTGTTGCATACCATTTGTTTTGAAGAAAAAAAATCTATTATAGTTTTGTACTGTCTGGAGGAAAAACTGTTTGTTTTTTTCATCTCTCAATTCAACCAGCATTCAACAGCTAGACAAGCTGAAGTATCATTTTTGACTATGGGGTTTTTTTTTGTTTTTGTAGATCTGCTGTCCAAACCAGCATGCTGTGTTATGCCAGTCTAGGCCATTGTCAGCTTGAAAGACAGCTGTAGTTAGAATGCAAGGCTTTTGTGTTCCACCCACCCCCTCGTCTCTCAGGTTTTATTCCATTTCTTCAAGCAGTGGACACATTCCTGCCAGTCTCAGTGTTTTTATTTAATTTGAGCAGAGCCTATATAAAACTGAACAGCTGTCAGAAAGCAGTGAAGGGAAGACTGCAAGATGTGCCACGTGTTTATCTTCATTTGAACTAAGCAATGCTGTATTTTTGTGGCCCCATTACAACAAAAATCACAAAGAGTTTTGGAGGTGCATTAGCAGAGGCTTCCAGCCAAGCAGCCAGCAACAGAGAGGATAAAAAATAGCTTCCCTTTTGGAGAGATCCAACATGGGTAGAGGAGGTAAGCAAACTGGAATTGGACCAATCTTTCTTTGCTACGTATTTTTCAGGCGTGTTTTCAAGAGTAGGTGTTTCTTCATATCCTACACTTACTAGCGCTCATTTCTCTGTAGAAAAGCAACAAATTTCTGAGAAACTCCTGAAAACATGGAATGGTAGCTCCACCCTGTAGGCATGCCAGGAATTCCACAGCACAAACTTTTCACTACTTAAAAGAATCCAGTCATTAGAAGACATGTTGAACAAATTAACATGAAATAGAGCACATTTAAAAATGGTTTACTGTTGAAGATGTTTAACAATATTGTTTTACCTCAAGGAATGCAATAAATGGGATGAATGACATAATGTTTTAAAATGTTGTCATGGTTTCTAGTGATATCGATCTATGATACAGTGCCTTAATTCTTAAGATTCAGCCAATTCATCTAGAAGGTTTGTCTGCACATCCAGTAGATATATTTTCTTACCACTGCCTAAACTGATAGAGAAATGCATGCTCTGAAGGACTTACTAGTCATACAAATAGCCTAACATATGTTTATAGTCTTTAAAGGTATAAATTAGTCTAAGGATTTAAGTCTGGGTAACTGTAGGAAAAATAATAAATTGAAAGTAGCAAGTAAAACTCTATTAAAACCATATCAACAGTAATCAGGTGATACACAATTTGCTCATCTGTCCCACGGTCAGTGAATACATCCTCAGTGTTTTCTGAATTTGGATTATTTGTTGATGAGAAAATGAACTCCAAGGTCACATACTTACAGCTCTGTTGAGCAGTACAGCTAAATCGACAGAAATGCTAGGAATGCACACATTCAGTCGAAGTTAATGAAATTTGCTCGATCGTCATATATTGAAAATAAAGCTTTTCTTTTAGGAGTCAGAGTTTGCGCGTGGTGGGCAATTTTCTGGTTTTGCTACCACCCACTTGTACCCTGATGTCTTTCAAATATGGTACCTTTCAGCTGTAGAATAGTGTGTAAATAGTAATACTCTATTAAAGACACAAGGTGAAAAAACTGAGACAGAAGTTGGATTTGAAGTTGATGGTCTTTAACTCCTCTGTAGTTAATTCTCATTGATGTACAAAGTGTTTTATCTTTCCTGCAGTAGTTAACACAATAATGGAGACATATTTGTCCTGTATTATAATTCCTTCTTCAATATTGAAGGCTTTAAAATTATTCAGTTGAAAACTTTAAAAGCTTTTGTTTGAGGAGTTTGTATTGTATGCACATATGCACATCTGAAAAGAAAATTGAAAAAAAGCACTGAAACCGAAATTTCAGAATAAAATACATAATTTGGGATAGTAACATGAATGAGTCCCCTTTCAAGTAGCATTTCTACATATACATTTCTTTATGTTCATATACATGGGTATGAAGTAACTATCATCCTAAATTAGAAATAATCTGAATATAAACCCAATTATTTGCCTGTGATTTGTGGGTGGGAGGACACACGAACTCTCAAAAAGGAAGCTGGAGACGTGTAGCCATGGATGTTGGTCACTACTGCAAAAGCAGCACCAAATTATATTGGATAGTCACCCACAGGAGTTGAGGATGACGTAGCTCTCTAGATGGCTATTTGGTTCCTGACATCTAAACAATATCCACTTTTAGATTTCTCAGGAGTTTTATGAAAATGCACGAGAAAGTATGATTAAATGTCACCCTTCTCATAAGAAATGTGCTTGGGAGATTGTCCTTTTTTTCAGTGTTATATTCGGAAACTGCCACTTCCATTAACAACAGTTTTTAATACGTAACTACTCAGTTACAGACAGTTTTTGTAATTCCCAAACCATACGCATCATGGGAGGTGGTATTTTTTTGTTTGGTTGGGCTTTGGGTTGGGTGGGGTTTTTGTTTTATTTACCAGTATCATTTACATGGTGACTACCCATCCCTATGCTGGTATCTGCACTGAGAGCAGAGGCCTTATTACCCCAGGCTGACTAGAGAAGTTAGTGGCTTGCTGAAAAGTTGAATTTTACTTTTTTCGAGGGTTGCTATTTTCTTAGTCTTTCTAAAAGCCATTGATAATGCATTGAGTGGAAGAGGTTTTAAGCTAAATCCATACTTGGTCCTTGTTTGTAAATCATGGGATTTTTGTACATTTTCAAAAGGTATATGTTTTGAGAACTTGAGAGTTTGTTGTAGAGAACACTGGCAATATTTGTGGCAGATCAATTGTCCTTTGCCTTCTGTTCAGAAAATACGAAGTGCATTGAGGTTCTAGGTCATCACTACAGCTGGAGCATTGCCATGAATTGTATATTGTTATTACATTAGAGGAAACTAAGAGAGAACAAAGTCATTACATTCTCTTTATTAATATTAGCAGATGTATCTTGTAATGGAGCTGTGCGAGGATGGACAACATAAAAAAATGCTTTGAAGTAAAGGACCTTTTCCAGAAAATGAGACAGGACTCATCAGTCAGAGCCTTGCTTCAGCAATAGCATATCTTCACAAAAACGGTAGTTATGTTCCTCTCTTGCTCCCATATGTTTATTGATTTTGAGTGTTCATACATTTAACAACAGTTACTGATTGATATTTTATCTATGATTTATTTCACATGATAAAAATAACCCAGTAAAAAAAAAAGTAAAATACACTACGTGAATACATTCTTAGAACTTTATTTTTCTTGCAGCAACTGCTACCATTTTCTTTTATTTCTCTTTTTGTATCAGTTATGACAATTACTGTATTATTATTTCCTAGCTTGCAATTGATTTACATTATAACTTAGTTCAGTTGTTAAGTATATAGTCTACTACAGGAGGTGAACAGACAGATGTTGATTGTTCCAGATACTTTCTAACAGTATATGTTGCTTTTAGGGTTCAGTAAACATCAGCATTTTCATCCACCAGGTAGAAGCAGTACAATTCTGCACAGTCCACCACAGCCAAAAATTTAGATTTCGTAGATAACATAGGATTATGAATAATCCTGAAATGTTTTTGCAGAGAAATTTGTTACAACATACTGTTTCTAGAAACCCTTCATTTACCTCTTTCTCCATAGAGATATATGGGGTTATGGAATGGTGCCTTTTATAAAGCCTCGTTTCTCCTGTGTATTCATTGAAAGGGCAAAACCTTCAACTGGTTTGGGACATAAAAATGAACTTCAGGTATGGAAATATGTACAAATGTGGTAAATATACGATATACACTCTACTTTTTTGTTAGGTGATGTCAGATGATCTACCAACCAATATGAACTTTTACCTTTCTTACAGGATTGTTGTGAGGAATAAGATTTCAAAATTTAAAATTCTTATATGAGTCCCTGGAAGAAATGGTTTTGGTTAGGTTTCCACTAGTTTAGAGTAAAATGTACTGGAACTGCACAAAGGAATTAATCAAAAGAATTTAAAACATTTCTGTCAGAATATATTCGCTGCAATTGATAACATTTTATTTCTTACTCTGTCTTGGCAGATGTTGTTCACAGAGATCTAAAATTGGAAAACATTTTCTTTAAAAGCAGTGACATCAATGAAGTAAATGAAGTGAAATTAAATATAAAGGTAAGATGACAATTGTAGCAGTTCTGCTTCAAGAACAGGTTTTAATATCCAGGTATTACTGGGGGACTTGACTTTGATACCTATTAGTAGCTTTTGAAATGCGTTACTAAATGGTGTTATTAGGGAAAAAAATCATTTGGGTGTTATTACGGAAAAAAAATCATTTGGGAGCTAAGTGCCACTGTTAAAAAAAGTATTTTTTTTTTATGTTAAATGTATTTCTCGGTCAATTCGAAATAAAAAGATTCCTAAAGTAACCATAACTAGTACATCCAGATCTACATTAGCATAGTCCTAAATCATTAGTTACAGAAATCCAGCAGATGCTCTGAGATGTAATTAATATTTAAATTAGGAATATTGTCAATTTAATGTAAATCTGCTAGTAATTTAGAAAAAAGCCTATTTAGACTGTGCCTTGCTTGCAAAACTAGTATATTATAGGATTCTTTTGCTATTAATAAATATTCAATACCTAAACACAATGTTCCATATGCTTACATATTCTTTTTATTATTGAAAAAACCCAGTCTTTGATGCTTAATAAATCATGTGCTAATTGTCCAGCACTGATTTGCTGGTTTAGTAGTAGTTACTGTGAAAATGTTGACATTTTCTAAAATAGCCTTCTAGAACTGAATGGTTGGATCACAAATTTACTATCTAGGTAGAAGACTCCAGTTTGAGAGATATTTCAGACACTGAGGAGTGGACAACTCACTAATTTATAGTGGGAGAAACTAGGCTGCAAACTCTGTTTTCTGTTTCTTAGGCCCATATATTTTTATATAATGTCATGCTCATTTTAAGAAACATAATTTTGGATGTCTGTGTACCCTTCAGTTTGGGGCAGTTTGTACCTTTCTTCTAGAAAGTGCTAGAGGTACGTAGGATCTGCCTTGTCAACAGATTTTCCATTCTTGTAGTCAACTCAACACTTCCATCAGTAGAACCACCACGGCCAGCTGTTCTTGTTCCATGATCTTGCTTTATATATCCATTTGGAACAGCAACTAGCACATTCTGCCCTCTCTCCTACCAGGTGCAGGCATTTTTCCCAGCTTCCATCCCGTGAATGAGGACAGATACTTCCTTACTTTCCTTGTTCTCCTAATTTTAGAGGACAGTAACTCCTAAATAACTTTGATGGAAGAAAAAAACCAACACAAAACCAAACCCCAGAGTTGGTATGGCCAGTAACAATGAAAGCAGTGGCAGGAGAGGTCTGTCCCACAGTGTCAAATAGAAAAACAGGTGAAAATGACATCTAACTGCTTCAGAGCTTTTAGGCTTGAGGCAGCTGATGTTAAACCACAGGCTAAGGTTCACACCCTCCTGGTTTTGGCAGTGAGAAAGAGTCTTCATGGATCTTTTTGATTTTTCTAGCTTTGGGCAGGATATGCAGGCAGACATAGCTTGCTCCTGGGGAAAGAACAGAGATTCTTCCATATGGTACACTCGTACATGGCACAGGTGCCTATTGGCATGGGGTTTAGAAGAAATGTTGTTAATAAGTATAGATAGACCTTCTGTTTCAAGCCATCTCTTGGTATCAAGACGCTCCTTCCTGAACTTGCAGAAACAGATAACTTCAGATATATGTATTGTCTCATAGACTTTGATATAAAAAAGTATAAAATATAAAAGTATACTGAAGAATTTGGCTTCTCCACATAATTATTACATCTGAATAAAATTCTTCTACCAGGATAAACCCCTATCTATTAAAAAGAAAAAAAACCCAAATCAACAATTCTTTATATCCTTTGAAATGTCCCTCTTCAGGGACAATTGATGAGTAATGCCTTTATGATAAGGCTTCTTTTAACTGTCATGGGCATTATTGTCTGCTTCTACGGGTTCAGCAAATTGGAGCAGAGACAAATGGGGCTCTGAAGAAAACAAGCAATGATTTATTTTAAATCAGTTCTGGGGCACATCTGTCTATACACGCTCCTTCTTTTTCTTGCTACTCTGGAAGTTCAAACCCTCTGAAATTCTTCATTAGTTAGAACTTTAATAGTATTTAAGGTTGTACCATCCTTTAAGAATGCCTTGGCGGGTTCATGTATACTTAAAGTTCAGACAAAGCTGACCAAAGAATCTGAAATCAAGTGCTTATGGGTTTTGAAAACATGCCACTGTTGACCAGAGATAATCAGAGATTCAAAGAGCTGGTTTTAATAGAAGGTAAGTAATTATTTCCGAACTCCCTCTTGCATAATAGAGACAGAAGAATTCCATACTTATCAAATGCTCATGGGAAAAGGTGTACAACTTCAGCCCACAAGCTGAGAAGTGCTGCCAGTCCATGCTTGGATCAGCCTTACAGGCTGCATGGAATCACCTCTCTACTGTAGCAAAAGAAGGCAGCAGTTAGGGAAGATACTGATCAGATCTTAGATGTTGCTGTAATGGAGTCTGGGTTCATTCCTGCTGACGTTCCTTGATGATTCTGTGCTGTTCATTGTCAGGCCCTTCCTTTCTGCTGTTTTCTTGCCTCTCTGCTTCTCTAGTCCATCAGGTACTCTAAGATGATAGGAAGAACTATTTTTTTTCTTATTTTCTCATGAACTTTTTCACGCTCTCCATGCAGACACCACTTGCTGTGCATTTTCATTCTACATGACGTTGTCTTCAAACCGCTTCAGTTTATATACTGCTAAGTCAAGTTCAGTGCAAGTAACATATTCTGTTGTTATGAGGTCAGCTTTTTCTCTGTTGCTGGGTGGTTTTGAAACCAACAGTGCTACCTGAATCACAGTACCTCTCTCTGGTTACATAAAGCTACTTTGTGACTTTGATGTTGTGCAGAAAATTTTAGGAATCTCCATTTGAACAGTGGAAAATAAATAATAAACCATTTTTAACTTGGAAAATTTCTATACAAAAATTATACCTATCCCAGTGTATGGGACTTATTATTTGATGTTGAAATGGAAGTTGAAAAAACCCCCCACAAAAACAGGTGATTATGACATAACCTGTCCAAAGAGCTTTTCAGGTCTTTTATTTTTTTTCTTCTGTTTAGGTAATGAATGCTTTCCATTCCATAATATGAAGATTTGTAGCCCTAGTTTATACTGCATGCAATAGTATTTTTAGCTCCATTATCCAACACAGTATTCTTTTTTTTTTTTTTAATTGTAAAGTCTTTTCCTGAATGGTTTGTACCAGCAATTCATTTCACAGCTTGCTCATAACAAGCAGAAGCAATAGTAATCCTTTTTGGAGTAAGATAATTAGTCCTTCCAACATTTGGATTGATTAAATACTAGCAGTATTAAATATTCTTCAAGTGAGGGGCTTGTATAGGATGAAATTACTGTCCAATTTACTAATCATGACAGAAACCTAGACGGTCATCACTGTGAGGGACCTTGAGCCACTTAATTTATTTCTCTGTCCAAAGAAAGAAGCAGTTATATGAAAGTCATTTCTGATGAATATTTGTGTATACTTAAAGATCTCCAGTACTGGAGGCTCCATAATCTTCCCAAGCTCTCTATTCTGATGCTTCATTATCCTCCTAGAAATTTTTCCTCCTGTCTGCCCTGAACCTTCAGTTTGACAATCACCTTAAACTTATACCTGCAGGCCATGATCTAATCACTTTTTTCATTATAAATTTTCAGTTAACTCACCTGCAGCCACATAATTGCTAAAGCTGACCTAAGGGAGGTGGTGGGAGCCTGTGTGGGGGCTAAAGAAAAAGATGGAACTGTGGTTCACATTTTCGGTCTATTATTTCTCTCCCTATCCATCATGGATATGAAGAACAGGTAGGCACCTTCTTATTTTTAGCAATCTGTTATTATGCTTCTCCCTTGGTCTCTTGCTCTTCAGACTAAAGAGGATGAATTTTCTCAGTCCTGTCCTTCATTTCTGATTTGTGTGTTGACTTGCCATGCTCCGCTCGGTGACTATTGTGGCAAAATGGAAGCACCCAAAACTGAGTGCTTTTCTCCTCATGTTTGCATTCTGAGCTTGGCTTTCAATATTCCTACAGTCATTCCTGGCTTGACATTGTCTTCAGGTTTAATGTGTGTGTTCTTTCTTGGATCATCCAAGTCATCAACTACAATGATATCGTGCCTAGGACAGACAGCTACAAAAGTTGCCTTGGCAGAGCCTTTCACTTTGACAATGAACTAGTTACAACTACTTCCTGAGAAGCACTTCTTATGTACATGGGTGCATTGCTCCTGTGAGGCAGGAGGGCTCTGCAGAGGGATCTGGATAGACTTGAGAGATGGGNNGGAAGGATATTGAGGTGCTGGAGCGGGTCCAGAGAAGAGCAACAAGGCTGGAGAAGGGACTGGAGCACAAGTCCTGTGGGGAGAGGCTGAGGGAGCTGGGGTTGTTTAGCCTGGAGAAGAGGAGGCTCAGAGGTGACCTCATCACTGTCTAGAACTACCTGAAGGGAAGTTCTAGCCAGGCAGGAGTTGGTCTCTTCTCCCAGGCACTCAGTAATAGGACAAGGGGGCACGGGCTCAAGCTCTGCCAGGGGAAATTTAAGTTGGAGATCAGAAAAAAATTCTTTGCAGAGAGAGTAATCAGGCATTGGAATGGGCTGCCCAGAGAGGGGGTGGATTCATCATCCCTGGAGATTTTTAAACGCAGATTGGCCGTGGCACTGAGTGCCATGATCTAGTTAATGGACTGGAGTTGGCCCAAGGGTTGGACTTGATGATCTCGGAGGTCTTTTCCAACCCAATTGATTCTATGATTCTATGATTCTATATTTTAATCTATTAAATGAAGACATTAAACACAGTAATTTGGATTACAGAAAAAGTTAAGCAAAACAGTATCAAAATGGAGATATGTGGTATTTTTTGGTCCTTCTTTAACCCTGAAGCCTGTCGACTTGTGCTGCACAGAGTTACATAATGTCTATTACTTCTTTGCTTCCTCTAGGTTCTTATTAATTCCAGTATTTTCCTGGGAATTAAAATTAATGGGAGACTTTTATAATTCTTTGATGCCAGTCCTACTCTCTTACAGATAGATAGAATAATGATTGCCTTTTTCAGTTTTCAAGTATTTTATCTGCCTTCCACTAATGGTTCTTGAACCTCTAATAGCTCTGAAAAGTCTTGTCACTTTTAAAGTACTCTAGAATGAATTTTATCAGTTATGGCTGATTTTAAAATTTCCAACTCAAGTACTTGCTAACCTTTTGCTTCTCTGTAAAAGACTGAGGTCTTGCCCCTTTGTCATTGTTATTGATTGTGCTATCCACTGCTTGCACTTGACATTTTGGTTAAAATAGATGTAAGAAGACATTAAATACATTTGCCTTGTAAGCATAATCCATCAATTGTCTTCTTGGTTTAATACAATATCAGCATCTTTATTCATCGTCTTCTTACTACTCATATACTTACAGATGCTTTCATTTTTAGTTATCCCTTCCTAGCTGCTCCTTTCTGATTTTGCTCCTCTGTTTGTTTTCCATTTGTTCTGACTTCCAAATTCTGTATCCTCCCCTCTTCTGTGTGAGACTCATGGAAATTCAAAATTAATTCAGACTGTTTTATTAATAAAGAAAAATCATAACAATAATATCAACTTCCCTATTCAGTCATTTTGTTTTGTGCAGGATGTGTATATGAGGATATAAACTTCTATGAGTTTGTAAGTTTCTCCTGAATGTTAATAGCATGAATTAATGCTGTTTTAAAATGTTATCAAAATGATTGATTAAAAATGAGAATATACAGTAGGTTTGGCCAGTTTGGCAATATTAATGGTAAGAATCTCCTTTAAAGCTTTGTTTTACCAGCTGTGGTATTATGAAACCATTAATTAACAATTTCAAGATTCTTAACATAATAATTAGATATTTGAAGTTTGGTGCCTGCCTAAAACATAAAAAACCTGAGATCACAGTTAAACAACATTTTGATTTTGTGGGACAACACCAAATAAAATAGTCACTGTCAATCTCCCCTTCTATTGTGTGAAGGTTTTGTCTTTTGCTCCCTACTAAGTGTGTCACCTCTATTGATTCCGGAAGTAAAACCGTAGACCTTGCTGTGAACTCAGACCCACATCTCCCATGATACAGTGGATAAAATATCACTAAGACGGTCCCAGAGCAGCATCTTTCTGACACATGACTGAAACAACATAAAATGATTAGTTAAATAGGTTATAATATTTGAATTTTTAGTCTAGGATACAAATGAATGGGTTTGATTTTTTTTATTTTAAAGTATTTTGGCATAGATTTTGTTTATCATATGATGTGTTCAAGCAAACAGAGACTTTGTGTCTTGCAAAAACCCTGTGTTCTTATGTCCTACCCTTGTGTCTGGGAAAAAAACAAGGTTGTGTGATGTCTTGCAGTACTTTAAGGCAGTATGTTATGAATACTGCTTTAATAACTTACTGTGGAGAAAAAGAGTACTAAGTTTAATCATACAGCTAATGACACAATGTCACCACCCCCTTAACAGCTAAATGATAAAAGTGAGGACACATCAGCATGAATTGTTAAGCTCTGTACATTATTCATTTAAACATCTGCTGTTGCATCCCCTTTACATATGGGAATAAATTATACCACATCAGCACATTCTTCATGCTTTGTGTTTAAGCATTTAAAAGTTTTTTTTTCCATTATTAATATTATTTTTTCTGCTTGGTTGGCAGCCCCTGAAGTTATCAGTACCTATGACTACCGCCAACAGTGTGACATTTGGAGCATAGGTGTCATTATGTACATGCTGTAAGTAGCTTGTAAAAGTAATATAAAATGTACAGACCCATTTATAATACAAGTACTTACAATTTTGCACCAAAATAAAAAATAAAGGTGTGTGCTAAATCTTCACAAAAGACTGAGCTCTTATAATTGTTTGTATGTAAACAATAAAAATTTGTATGCAAAATAAGGTAAAATATACAGTTCAGTATTAAAATTTGAGTATTTGATTTATGGACTACTTAATAATCCAGAAATAAGTGCACATTGCAGAATACTGCAGTGAAACACCACAAATCCAAACTGAGAGTTTTCATTGTTGACTGGATCTATACATGAGAACTAAGTAAATTGATTTACAGATTATTGGTCAAACCCTGAAATGGATTGCACAAACTGTGCAATCAGGCAAAGGCTTTTCATCTTTACCTCTGTCTGTGGTAACTGTAACTGAGATTTTTGAGGGCTACCAGGTCTCCCTGTACAGGTAACCTGTATCCTTTGCAAGCTTATTAGTTTGCTGTTACCAGAGAAAGAAATGAAATTTTACATTTTTAAGAGTACATGCATATTTTTATTGAAGTATTTGATCATTTATAACAATAGTGTTAGTCACAAAATAATTCTTTTCTGAAAAATCATGGCCTGCCTAAACTAGCTAAATAATACGAAAAGGTAGTCCAGTAATTAACAATAAATTGCTGCAAAGTAGGTAAATTACTGTGCATATGATGCAACTAAAATGTCACATTTTATTCAGGGACGTTTTTCTTTCATGCTGCATTTACACGGTGTTTTCCTTTCTGGTTTGTGTATTTCTTCTCTCAGTTGCCCCCAGATGATGCTTTGATTCCAGTGTAGTAGAACACTAGCCCCATCCTATCATTCATTATTATTTCCATTCTGTGATTATTTTTCTTTTGTTGCACATAGCTGAGCTCTTTTATAACTTAAGACTGTACATGGACATGTGGACACAGACACGGTTTCATAGCCTCCTGTTTTCTGGATTTTCTTTGTTTTTTCTTTCTACTTTGTTTTGGTTTCTCAGTTTCTTTTCTATACAATTAGCTCACTTCTCTTCTGTCAACATGATGAAGCGTTCATGGCTTTATTGCTGTTGTTTTTATTTTTGTTATTTCTAAAATCCATATGTACTATTTATGCTGATATAGAATGGGTTTTATTGTTGTACTTCATGATATTAATGTTTGCATCACGGTAGTAGGATTTGTACAACATAATACAATAGAATATATTATAAAATGTTCGGCAGAACTGGGGTGGTTTGACTGGCTAATAAGAATCCAGAGCGGTGCCTGCAATCAGCACAATTCACAGCTCAGAACTTGTAAAATTCAGAGCAGTGAACTGTGTTGATTGCAGCCAGAGCTTAGAACTTCTGACCTTCTTCCTTAATTAGCAATATAAATATTTCTTAAAATTAGCATTTTGTAATCACAACAGTGTCAGAACAAAGTAACATTAATTCACCCCTTGTTGTGTTGACTGCCCAAGAATGAAAACACTGTGTATGAATTAATAGAATGCAATTCACACTCCTTTTTATTGCTTAATTTGAAAACAGTAATACAAAAGCAATAACATCATCTTCTGATTTTAATCCTGTTTCTTCAAATTGCTTTTCTTCCCACCCTGAATAATAGCTTGTGCTCCTGGTGATCCTCTAATGGGCTTAAAGACACTGTTAGAGCCATTATTGCTACCATCACAACTTTGACCCTTCCTGGCTCCAGCTAATGCCTCCCTGGTAATTTCCTAGCTGCCAGGGCTCTCTTTGCAGTGCACATGGCATGCTCCGTCTTGGTACCAAGGGTATTATTGGCACAACAGCCTCAGTCTCTGCCCATATGGGGAGCACAAGCCCTGAGGTGACTCATGAACTCTGTTTCCATGAATGTTAATGCACAGAGTTGCCTCTGCATAATGGGCAATGCCGGTGTGATGGATTTTTATATGTAATTTAAACTGAGGTGTACTTTACACTTTCCATTTCATTTCTATTTTAACATACACTAATAGAAGCATACACAGTAGTAACCAACAAAAAGAAAATCCATTAAAATACAAAAGTATGTTAGCACACTGAAAGAGTAGAATAGCCAGAGTCCTGCTGCCAAGAGTACAGCCCATGTGCTGCTCTCTAATAGGAAAGGGTCAGGGGCTTCTTTTTCCTGTGCAATCCGCACTATTGGATTTCTTGCTCATTCTTCCAAGAGTGTTCAAAGACTCTGTCCCCCGCAATAGTTCTCAAAAACCTTTGTGCAACTGAAGAAGCACAGGATGCCTAATAAATTACTTCCTGCATTACAGCATTAGAAAACCTATCAAGAAAAATGTGGTTATTCCTGCTCCTTTCTATAGATGAAGAAAATTTCTTCACGGATTTTTGAGGTGCCATGAGATATGTTTCACCTACTTAACTTGATTTCGTCAGACAAACTTATCTGTTGTCTGTCACTGCCTTAGTCTGGAGAGAATTTAGTCCTATCTGTGCATAGCAGAATAAAAGGCATTGTCACTAGGCAATACCTATGGTATCCAGTTCTGAAATGAGTGCATTCTGCCCCTTTTCTGGTCCTTAAATTGAATTCCATGTGGATTTAAGTCCTGAGTGAGATTGGGAAGGAAAACTGGAGAAGAACAGAAAACAGCAACTTTTGTCAAAGACATTTTGAGATTAAAGGTTTTGGGGAAAATGCACTAAAATATTAATTTTATGTTCTACCTTAAAAATGAAGCCATGTGAATGAAATACCACAGTATTTTACTTTGATATAAAGTGACAAGGATCCATCACTAGCATCTGACAATTACATTTTCCATAGCTACTTCTGTGTTTTGGGAATAAAATTAAAAACATTATTTACTGCAAATAATTAATTTGATGAAGTTAATTTTTTTGTTGTTACTGTTTCAAATGGTCACAAATATGTGTATTAGTTTCTCAAAAGTATTTGCAATGTGATTTTTGAACGTCAGTTGTGTATTAATATTATGATGTAAAATCTATCAGAGATTTAATTCATCTTTATAAGTTTTGACTGAAAACACAGACATATGATATGAGTTTTCATTCTTTGTGATTAGTAAAACACAGATCAATATTTACTTTCAAAGTATATTCTCTAATAAACATTTAGAGTTGATGTTTCCGGTTAATAATCCTACTGGTACATAGTCACAGAAACCAAACATCAAGCAAGTTTAAACACTGTGTCTGATAGTAAAGGAATGCGTTTGTTTTGTTTCTTTTTTTTTATTTTTTTTTATTGTTACCACATCATTAAGAATACAACCAATGTAAAGGAAGCAGACAATACAGAATGAGTAAATTGAATGTATAGACATTTAGATACCACATTTATTTAAATATTTTACTCCAAAGAACAAAAAATAGATACAGGACAAGAATGCAGCCAAGGTGTATTTTATGAACATATATACTCTTAATATGGACACTTATGTGTAGGCCTTAACGTTTTCCTGACATTTCATATCTTTGCTTTTTTATTATCCTATTACTGCGGATAACTAAGTTTGGATGAGACCAAACAAGGCAACATTCACATGATGTAGGTAAAGAAGATACAGCTAGATAACAGAATAAAGAGTGAAGAATTAAACATTATTTTTTATTTTATTTTCTGATTTATTTTGTTCTGAAAAAATACGCTTTTTGTAGCAGTAAAAGGATATTATAGACTTCTATAGTTTTCTATGAATCACAGTTTCTTTAATTTACTGTTAATCAATGAAGAATGGCCCCTTAGGCTGGGTGTTGAACATACTTCATTGATTGTAAGCATTTGGGACTGGGTTTTGAACATCAGAACTCTTGACTTTCGGGACACAAACAACTACTATGTGTGACTAAACTGACTTATATGAAAAAGGCTACAGAATAAAAAATTCTTATACTGAATCCATCACCCGTGTTTGAACCAAAACCTGTTCTTCACAAAGACAGCTGACTGGGCCTTTAATGCCTAAATTGAGAGTGGTCTGTTTTGTCTTGTTGCCGTTGTTTCAGTTTTCATGACTTTTATTAACTAACTCATCTAAAGATAGTGGTCCATGAATTAATGATGGTTCTTATCACTGAAATGTAGTGATTGCTAGGACAGAGTTGTTGTTTAACAGACAATATTACTTGGACATGAAATAAAAAAGAAAGCTAAACATAAAATGTTTGCAGTAAACAACATTTCTGT
Source organism: Sakesphorus luctuosus (assembly GCA_013396695.1). Lineage (NCBI taxonomy): Eukaryota > Metazoa > Chordata > Aves > Passeriformes > Thamnophilidae > Sakesphorus > Sakesphorus luctuosus. The sequence continues at coordinate 40,849 of VWZD01011452.1, forward strand.
GATAGAAATTTTGCATATGGTGGCAGCAGGTTCTCTTTCAGTTAGCCAAGGGATTTGGATGAGTGAGTTATGGAATAGCAAAACACTATATATGTTCAGTTTAATAATTTCTAGCTTATACTTCAGTTATGTCTTGTTAAACCTTTGGCTGTTATTTAAAAAATCCATATAATAGCAATTACCTTTTACTTATGTGGATGCCTAGTGACCAAGATTAAATCGACTTTTAACCTCTTAACCTTCTTCCTTAAATCTCCCTGAGACACATTTTTAGAACTTGAGTAACTTTTGTAAAGTTTTCTGAAGTTTTCCCAGTACTGCCAGCTTTTTGATTTCAGAGTGATCTCATAATGGGTAGTTTTTACCTCACTAGTGAAAAATAGTTAGTATTAATTTACTGACCTTAATTTTCTTAAACCTTTTATAGCAAGCTTAGAAGAAAGGCTTTTGAACTAATAAGAAGGGAAGACTGACTCTTTAAAAATTATGCCTGGGAAACAGTGAGGCTGTTAAGTACACAATGCTCTCAAGAAACAAAAGCTGACTGGATTGCAATGAATTCCAGATATATAGTAGTTTTTATTTTTTTTTACTGCTTTTAAGCAGTGCACATTTTCTGAAAAGCACAACTGATGTTAAAAATAAATTGACATAAATGATATTGTGAACTAATTTAATAACACTAAGTAAAATAATCTCTGCTAAATTAAAGCACTCATTTGAAAATTTGGTTGTGGTTTGCAGAAAAGAGAGGTAATTGTGGGTTCTTTTTCTAGAAAAACAAGTTTTGAAACTGCATCTGAAAGTCAATGCCTCTCACCAAATCACAGCTAATGAATTATTTGATAACCAGTGGACAGCCCTGAGTTTCGAAGAGATGTGATTTCTTTCCCTTGTATTCTACCTCTGACTTAAATGGTACATAAAGTTGCTCCATTGCCTCAGTGCAACCCAGGAGGGTGGAAAATTAAAAAAATGTGCAATCAAAGCAACAGAACACTTGTTAGGGGTCTTATCCAAAACTCCCAAATCCATTAACATGTTTTGCTTGTATCCCATGGGCTTCTGATAATCCTGTTAGCTAAGAGAAGCCTTACACTTTATTCCTTACCCAAACAAAATTTACCTGATTTCCCATATGTTTTGACATAATATGGAACTCTGGGTTTGGGTCAGGTTTGATTAATTTAATAATAAAACTATTTTTTTTAATTAAAAAAAAAATTTAGCTACAAGGCTGTTCTGAAGGCAAGTGGAATGTCGTGTGAAGAGAACCTGGGAGCTTGCAGCTTTCTAGCTGGGCTGCAGGTCTTGTCACTATGAGAATACTGAACATCCAGCTGTGTCATGAAACAGTTTTGTTATTTTGTAGTTGAAATTAAAGTAGGGGGAATGGATATAGCTGCTGCTTAGAGATAACACTGAAGATAGCAAACCCTAATTTCTACCGTAGCTGGCTTCAATGCTATGTAGGAAGAGAAAAGCCTGTGAACTATTCAAACATATTCTGGTATGTGGGAGGATAAATAGCTCTCTCTGTTCTAAATCAAGCACTGGTTTTGCCTCACACCTTCATCTACAAAACTGTTCTGGGCCAGCATATAGATTTCTTCCTTCCTGCTAATTGACTAGAGCTGAACAGGAAACATTTTTTTTCAAAGTTTCGGTGCATTCCTGTGTGTGGCAGAATAGCCACAAGCAGGTGTGGAAGTGTACGATGGCCTGATAAACGAGGTGCTTTCATGCAGCCCTGCCATTCTATGACTACCATACTGCTTTGCTTCATGAAGCTGAAGATATTGAAAACTCCCATCTATAGGATTTCATGACTCTTCACCAAGCATCTTCATGAAGCTTGAGACTAAATTCCATGTGAATACAATTGCATGTAACGAGGTTCTTGTACTTCATAGTAAACCATTCCTTCTCTCAATACTATGTAACACTTCAGAAAGACTCGATTTTAATTTACAATACTTTTTTCATTTATGAAGTAGTTAGCAGACTGGCTCTCTGAACTGTAAAATGTCTACTAATGCAACCTCATATTAGTTGTCTTACATTTGCACTTCCACAGTGAATGTGCAACAACTTTAAGCATTCATTTTAATGCAGAACTATATTTTAGATTTTTTCATCAAGTCTGAGTGGTTTCTAAATGTTCCTCATAGGCTGATGGCAGAATTTCCTCATGCCAGGAATGTACTCAGAGGCCTATAGACATCCTTTGGTCAGAACCTATCAGAAATGAGCTCTTGAAATACACTGAATCCATTTGTAGCTCCAGCTGATCGACTTCTAGCAGTTTTAAGTTGCTTCTTTAAGGAAAAATTTTCTCGATGAGACTGTGCTTCAGACAGTGATCTTGCCTTCATGCTTTAATCTTTCCTATATGTGATCAGCCAGTATTGCTCAACCCTTCATGCCTCACATTGGGCACCAAAAGGGACTGTCGTGGTTTAACCCCAACTGGCAACTAAGCACCATACACAAATTTGGTCGTATAAAAATTTACTTGTGGCAAAGGATTCTTCAGCTTCAGAAGGCAGACTGTGAAGGAGAGTCTTCCTTGTTGTTCCTTACCTTCTACCTGCCATCTGCAAGTTCCTATTGAAGCTCCCAGTTACCTTATTTGCATTCTCCTGTCATGCTTATGGTTTTCACATGTATAACATTTTGCAGTGTTAAATGTTTTTCCATTTCTAGTAAAAACCTTAGGTTTTTAGGGTATTATCAAGAGAAAAATGGGGACTTAAAGTGAAAAGTGACAGTATTCCAAATTCTTTAACAAATGCCCATGAAGTTGTCCTAGTAAGGGCCTGGTTTCCAGAGTAGCAGAGCACCTGTGGCTCCCATCTGCAGCAGGAGTTGCAGATACTCAGTACCTTTGAAAATCAGGACAGCAGTTTCTACTTCATGCTTGTGCCTTCACAGTCTTTGTGATTTTACAATAGCCAGATGGGGAACATGAAAGTGCATTATCATGTAGAGAATTCTGTGTGTAAAATTTAACCCCTTGGTGCCATGTGACACATGAGCTTCTGCATAGGAATAAATGCATTTGGCACCACAGTCTCCCACCAGGAAATCCCTACCATCTGTACCAAAAATTTATGAAGTCACAAGTCATTCTGTGTGATTAAAACTGGCATTTCAAACATAGGTGCAGCAATCCTATATTCCAGAACAATACTTGAACAATAAAAATTTTAATTTAAAAGTTACCATGTTCTTATAACTAAACAAATGACCTCAAGCTCAATTCAAGTTAGTGGATACCTCTGGAGGTTTATGTGTTGTCAGTTTGAGACCGTACATAGTTTTGGCCGGGGGCTATGCAAAGGGTTGATAATTAATTATTTACCAGAAATACTAATTAATGTAGTTCTGTTACTATTTTTCATTATTCTGATCTTTATACTTGGTAAAACTTTTCCAGACATATTTAAGTTTTTTCCTCTCCTAAAATGTAGGAGGAAATAGATGACATGATAGCAGATTATTTTTAAGTTTCTAAGAAACACAAAGACTCTGTCACCACTACATGTTGTTTCTGAATAGTCTGCAGAGTATATATATACACTGAGTACAATATTCATGAAACATATGGTTAATCCAATTTTGCAGTAAATATTTTTATGGATACATATACTTTGGTTTGATGCTATAACTTCTAATTACTTCAAGCTACATTTAAAAAATATGCTCTATTCCATATTATTGTATGGATTGAGATATAGGTTAAATGTAAAAATAGTCTGTCTCATTTTCTTCACTTTTCACTGTCAGAATTTATTATTTTCTTAGGTCTGATTTAACAGAAGGTGATTTTTTGTTTCAGGTACTGAGGTAGGTTTTTTTTTGTTCTCCTGTATTATTTTTTTTTCCTATCAGAAGAACTTTTGAGCACACTGAAGATGATCTCTGGTTTATAATTCTGTTATTGCTGGGCTTTTGGGTGAAATTTACAGGTATGTGAGTATGCTTGACTGAAGAGGAAAAAGTAAGGCCCTAAATATAAAATTTATGTGTACATTTATAAGGAAATGAAATGCCTAAAGCCCAAATCCTCTTGTGTCTGACTTACAACTGCAGTTCAGCAAAAAGCTTATATATGCATTCCTGTTCTGCAAATTATTTAAGCATATTTCCAAAAGTATGTGAGGACTTGAAAAATTTGATTCAGTGAGGGACTGGGGATGCCCTAAGGGTGCCTAATGATTCCAAGAAGAAATCTGCTTAGAGCTCTCACTTTAATAAAGTGACCTCTCACTTTCCCATCTTAAATTTTCTCAGCTATCTGGATTTGGATCTTTTTGTGTACCTAGACCTCCATCCCTTGGGATGTGCTGGGCAGTTAGGAGGAGAATTATGTCCAAACCTGACAGTTTCCTGATAGAACACAGTAAAAATTGTGGTTTTCTTGTACAGACTGGAAGAGATACAATCTTTTTTGTGATAGCCCAGTGGTCACATTAGTTACTGAAGACGCAGGAGACCCAGACTCAACAAAAAGTATAAACTTGCCAAGAGGCAAAGGCTTGTGTTAGGTGAGAAAACAGCATTGCTTTTTCTTCCCTTGACCAAAATGATGTCATTTGGGTTGGATGGCTTGTGAGAGGGTCACTTGCTGTGATTCTGCAAAGCAAGCATTTGACAAGAAGGATGAGGGCTAAAATGTATGTACTACACAAGTGCATTTAGCACACACACAAATACCTTCACTCTGCAAAAAATAAGAGTATTTTACATTTCTGTGGAGCAATCTTCTTTTTTCATTGTTGGTTGTACACAAGAATTCTCTGAACTAAATCAAAAGCTCTGTCTCTAGCTTTCTTCTCTATGGATGAATCAAGATTTATTTTTATTCAAGTTGGTCCTTTTTGCCATGTCCATAGTTACAATGAGTTTGTTTAAAGTCTCTATGATCCTTCTGTATGCATCAAGACTTTTCTCTGGCTATGCCACCTTTCTTCATCATATCAGAAGCATTTTTATTTTTTTCAGGCATCTTATTTTCCATTTACTGTGTATCATAGCTAATTTGAAGATTCTTCTGTTAACCTCGATAACATTTTAATTGTTTCAGTGGAATTCTTATTGGATTCTGAATGTCCAATGACAGCAAATAAAGAATTTTAAACTTCTATTTCCTGTTCTTGGTGTTAGCTTAATTTTTTCCCCCCAGTGCAATAACTGAATTGTTGTGCTCTAAAATCTCAATCCAAAATATTCCAGACTAATGCATTTGACAGCTCTTGTAAACTATCACTTCAAGCTGTCCTCATACTTGGTGTTTTTAACTTGGTGCATGTGCTACTGAGATTACCAGAATATAGGTGCCCATCAGGCTTCAAACTTTGCATGTTACACATGCTCATGGAGAAAAGTATTGCTTTTTCTAGTAGTAGTCTCTTATCTCTGCATTTTTGTCTCGAATCCTGCTAAACTTTGCTTACTAAAAATTGAGTAGGAAAAAAAAAGTTGAAATGGAAACAGAAGAAACAGAAACAACATAATCTGTCAATTAGTAACCCCCACGCCTGTTCCCTGCAGTTGGCACCAGGTGCTAGTGAATTAAACCCAACAGGTGTTCAAATGAGCCAACACAGATAATTAACTTAAATGGTCCCATTTTCTTAAAAACTGTCAGAAAATAACCCCCCTCTTCTCTTTTAGGGGGGATACAATTATCTCTGTAAGGCCTAGATCTTTTTAAAAGGCGTAATCTCAGCCTCTGATTTTGTGGGTACAATTCACCACACTCTACACATTTAACTACATAATTGTTCATGCAAAAGAAGTAGGTAAAATGTGTGTTATCAGTTATGCCAGCAGCTGTCATAATTGCAGATGTAAATCTGCATCTGCAGCAGATGAGGTTGTTTTGCACAATCCAAACTTACCTTTCCAGTGGCTGGGAGTGTTTATGCCTTGATCATTTGGCGCACACGTTTCAAACAAAGGAAATACTTTCTATAGACCAGTCCTTGTGTAAAAGAAAACAAATAGCAGCTGAGAATGAGAATTGCTAATCTAATAAGATGGGGGAAAGAGCTCTAAAAACTCTCATCTGTGACCTCTTTCCTCTGTTGGATCCACTGTGTGACCACAGAAAAACAATTATATTTCCTGAGCTGCAGTTTACTGGTCTGTACAGTCCATATAAACTACCTAGTAACTATAGATCATTATATAATATTAGAAGAACATATCCCTGCTCTTAGTGAAGGGTTCAAAGAGTATCAAAGATTGATAGTATTAATGCCAAATATTATCTCTTAAAAATAGATAACAATACAACTCTAGTTTTCAGACTTGTATATAAACTTTGCATATAGTATGCACTTGCCTTGGTCCAAACTTTCAGATATGTAAGTGTCAGTTTTACTGAGTAACCAAGATATTAAAAGTAGTTATTTCAAATCATTCAGTGTGAGCTGAGGACAAAAGCCCAATCAGTTTTAAAAGAATTGCTCCTTTGGTATCCATAGGGATTGTTTCACTACCTGTTATGGATGAGGCTCAGTAAAATGAGAGTGTTGTCTAGGCATGTTCATTGGCTCAGAAACTTAAAGAAACACAGATGGATACAGAAACAGGGAGAAAAAGGGGAAGTTGAAAACTTCAGTAATTCTTTAACTCTTTGGATTTTCTTATTACTTTTGGAGAAAGAGCTGAAATGCCTTTCCAAAAAGTCCTGGAAAGTACCTTTTCTCAGAAATAGTCCCTGAGGGAGTAGAGGCTGTGGTGGTGCTATGTCTTGTTTCATGAAGCAAGAAAGAACAGCACACCTGTTCTACCAAATCCAACACTTGGAGAGAATATAACTCTCAAGTCTTAGTGTTGTGAGTAACTTATCAAGCACCCTTGCTAATATTTCATTGAGGGTTCCGTTAATTTTAAAGATACAGTAATGTGTAATTAAGGTTTTTATGTTTCCTCTTTCCCCATAGGAAATACTATTTTACATTCAGGCAGGAAGCCCAATCCAGAGGAACCAGTATTTCCATTTGAGATGTCAAAGGTTTAGAAACTTGAGTTTCTAACTGTGTATTTAGGAGTTGAATTTTAAGCTTTAAAAATGTTAGACTGATTCCTCTGTTAGTACTGAATATCAACTGTATTAGCAGGAGCATTTAGAGAATGACATTTTAGAAAGTCAAGAAATTATCATTGCTTAGCTTTTCAGTAGGTATAAATCATTATTATGATTATTACTTAAATCACTGATTCTTATAAATTAAAGATCTGTACCAAGAAATATTGATCTGTTTTTCCAGCTTTGTCTTGTCCTCTGAAGAGATAAATCTAATAGTAAAAGTTGGACTTCATCCTGTGAATCCCACTGATCCTTTCTTGTCTTGAATTTTAACCACAAAACAGACCAGAGAAAGAGATCCTAAAGAATATATTTTTCAGGAAAGATGAAGACACAGATCTTCATCTCTCATTTTTGTAGGATGAGGATACCATTTTTCATTGTGTTTGAATATTGTGATGAGTTAAGATCTGAGATTTTTATTAAGAAGCCTAGTTAGTGAAGATTAAAATCAAGAAAACAGTCATATACAGTTGTATGATCTTATTTTTACATATGCTACGTTATATAGCACAGTAGAGTTACAATAGAATGGTATTTTTGTAATTGTTCTGTTACGCTACTTGGTTCATCTCTGTGCTCCTCCTGCCTTCTTGGTGTATTTATAAAGTTGTAGTCTATAATTTTTTTAAAACTGTAGTCCCCTGCAGGTAGATCAGTACCTCCTGTATCAATTCCAAAGCTGAATCAATATTGACAAGAAAAAAGGGAGAATTTAACCAGTTCTTGGTGCCTTCCACCCAGAAACTGAGAAATGAAAGATCCTGAAGTCTGCTGTCTCACTCAGAACCATAAATCATAGGTCACCCATCAACTTTGAACAATTCAGAAGTAAACAACTATTACTTGTTCCAAAATGAGCAAACTACATAAAGATGGACAAATATATCCTGACATGTTTTGCCTCTTTACTTCCCTGAACCCTTTAATCAGAAAGATGTAGCTTTCCTTTAGCACTGAAGAAAATCTAACAGCAGTGTGAACTCCTAACCTGTAAGAGGACATCCATGGATAGTATTTTGTCAGAGTACAAATTATAGAATTGTCTAAAAGTATACAATTTATTTGTTCCATACTTATAGGCACTATTCCAGGTAGGCAGTTTCCTTTCAGAAATCATTTTGCTGTGCTTTACTTTCTTTACTTTTGCCACAAACATTTGTGGGGTGAGGGGTGGGTGGTGGCGATGAGGCCAGAATCCGTAATAGGGATTCATGATAACTGCATGATTTACTCTGTGAGAATATTCTAGGAAATTGCTTATAAATTTGCTTGAGGCATTATGACATAAGTACTTCAGTCTATGGAATTTGTTAATGCTATTTTATGTTACTTTCTATGCCTTATTTTTGAGCAGAACTTACTTTAAGCTGGTCAAATAGGAAAGTACAATAAAATTGCCATGGTTCTTACTACTGAATTTCTGGCATGTTGGTTAAACTCTTTAAATAAAACAGGTGTTAGAGTAATGGCCTTTACAAGTTAATTAATCTTCATTTTCAAAAGGATGAGCTACCATTTGGCTTACGTTCATCATACATATGTGTAAATTACAATATGATTTACTGTTCCAAAGAAAAAGCCATTCTCTAAGGACAGGTCTTACCACCAGACTGGCATTGTGGCACAGGGTTTGAGCAAAATATACACAATCCTGCTTAATTGAAAAGATTTCCTTAAATACATGTACCTTCCATGTTATGGTTTATTCAAGCCATTTTGCTGAGAATATCAGTCTAAGGGAACACCACCTGTTTAGATATCTTCTGGTCACCAAAATAATACTGAATTTCCTCTTGATTTTATTTAGGTGTGAAGTATTTGTATTACAGGGCCAAAATAAAGATGTGAAAACTTGGAGAAATCTTATTTACAGTAAATTACAAAAGAGCTTTTTGACGTCATACAATATTGAAAGGATAATATATCACTCTCATTTTCAGTGAAGAACATGGCTCTCTGTATGATCAGGCACCTTTTTGGGAATATTGATCTAATTTCTGTTTTTCAGATCAGATCAAAGTTAAATCTGTTGAAGAGCTGGGCACAAAAGGTGTGTTCTAGAAAATGCAGTGAGTGTAAGAAAGTCACAGATTTCCATATTTTTCTGACAGAATTCAGCAAGATTTTCACTTTAAGCAGAAAGTTGTCCTTTTTTTCTCTTTTTGTTGTTCACTCACATGGTAGTGAAGTCTACTTCACATATCTGCTCTAATAGTCACAGGGCTTCTATTTGATGTGGTTCAAACCTTTTACAAAGTCCCAACTGCCTTCTGATTCTCATGACACCAAAATGGTAGGTCAGACTGTGGCCTGAATAACTATCTCCTTGGCTGGTAACTGACACTGCTCATTCTTTTCATTTAGTGAGACAGTCGCTTAAAGGGTATGTCTGGGCTCACTATTAAAACAGTGGCTGCATCATTAGCCAACTCTCGGCAGTCCTACCTGATCACTGCACTTGCATAGCAGTAAACTTGGGGCACGGTATTAAGGGTGCTGGTATTCTGTTATCAGACCCATTTTTTTTTTTTGTAACAGAGACAAAATTTTCAGAAGCCCAGCAGACATGCTGACATTTTGTACCACTCCTGCTCTTTCGAACCCAGGAAGCTTGAAAATGCACGACTTCACGTCAAAGGGTTATGTCATTTTTACAGCACTAACAGAACACAGTAAGTGTAATTTACCTTTAGAGAGTGAGCTATTTACTTGTCATGGGTGCATTCTCCTATTCCAAGTTATAAAATCATTTCCCATAAAGCACATCTTTCATGGCTGGCTCCCCAATAGACATGACTTTGATTTCACCCGTTCAGACTTGTCCTTTCCTCTGCTCTCCTGGATTTATTTTGTATGTAGTTCTGTTTTGGCTCGGTACATTTCTGTTCCCACAACTGCTCACGCTTTTTGCCACAGACCAGATGCATGCCCTGTGCTGCCACATGTAAGTGCCACATGTGTCCAGTGTTGTCTTGACACATCGGTGTGTTTTGATGATGTGCAGAGGAGCGCTGTAGGGCTCACAGGAGATAGGGAAGCAGCCTGTCAGATCCATGGCTGTAACCTGTCTCCTGCCCAAAGATGACTAGTGTCAGGGAAAGAAAAGGCAGAGGAATTAGCATACAGACTTGATGTACCTCAAAGACAATGTATATGGGAGCAGTTGGGAGGTGTCAAATGGCCAGGCTTGTGTAGGAGCTGCAGAAGACTGGAACATCATCATCTCAAATGCTGGAGAAGAAACTTCCGTCGTGTCACTCTCTCCTAACATTACATCTCTTGTTAAACAAAATAGAGCTCTTACAGTAAGCTCCATGTACTTTTCCTCTTTCTTCCTTATCCTCTTTTTTCCCTTTATGCCTTTTTTCACTCCTTTTCAATACCTTCATTTTCTCAGTTGATTTTTTTTTCATTTGTCAAAAGGTTTCTTTTTTCTTCCACAAATCTCTTTTTTGTTTCTCCTTTTGATGTGGCTTTTCTCTGTGTTTCCCTTTCAACCCTCAGAGCTTATTTTAGTCTCCTCACTGTATTTGCTACATGGAGGAGCCCTATTGAAAAATTAAAAGTAGATTGCATGGGAATTTCTTATTTCTTTTTCCTCTAGAGATCTGTTTCCCTTCCCTGCTATTTCTATGAAGTTTACCATCTTTAAATGCTTCCTTCCTCTACTTCCAAATTATTTTACTCATCCTTTGCTCTCTTATGCTGTCCTTCAACTTCCCCTTCAGTTATTATTGCTTGATATTTAATTTCTCAGGTAGGGTGAGAAGTTGTAGGAGCATTCTGGATAAATACTCCAATCTGTATCTCAGCTTTACTGACAAACACTAACTTTACAACTGCAACTATACTGGTTTTTGTTCCATTTTTTCCTCTATTACACCCTCCATAGCAGTAGTTAGGTTGGCAGTATTAACTGCTACAACCACATTATAACCACAGCCTTGTATAACCCATTAAAGATCAGGTCTGTATGACATTGTAATTTAAATAGCAGTTGCTGGCAGCCTATCTCTGCTTGTCCTCCTATTATTGCAACCACCAGTAGAGCTGTTCTACTGGGAAATTTCAAGTGTAGACAAAGCTTTAATCAACAGTAATCTGATCCTTTAAAAATGCAACACCAATTCATTTACTTCTCATTTCACATATGAAATTTTAATAGGTACAATCACCCTTAAGGATGTTTCAAATATTAACATTATGCACAATTACAAAACAGAATCTTTTTTCTGTATGAAACTATCACCATCTTTGAACCAAGTAAGTAGTTTTCTGTGCAGACATCAAGTTTACTATCAATCAGAAGCTTATTAACAGCTGTGTTAGCCTTAATTAAGTGCAGAGCAATGGCAGACTTTTTAATTAAGTCTTATTTTCCTAAGAGGAGTCTGATGGGGGTTTTTTCCCCTTCTCTTTCCCACCTCCATCCTTATTTACTGTGTAAAATCTGCTTTTAAAATGACTGGAACACAAGATGGGGCCATGGACATGGGGCCAAACAGCAGGAAATAATTCCTTTACAGAATGGTTGTGTGATTATTCTCACCATATTTTATTCTTCTGGCTTAGAAAATAATTCTTTTTTTTTTTTTAACTTTTCTGCAGTGCTTTTCCTTTTGGTATCTTTTTTAGTCTTCTTATCTGAAGTGTATTTCCTGTCTTCTCAGTTTCAACAGAAGTATAATTGAACTTAATTTTAGTGTAAAAATTCATATGAGAGAAAGCGAAATGTGTGATATCATATACACCAAAAAAGGTCGTTGTTGCATGAGTAGACCTCTGGGTGTGTAGTACAGTGTATAAAGTACTTAGTTGTTATGAGGAAGAATTGGCCTCATAGGTAAGTTGAAATTTAAAAGTCTCTTCAAGTGTTTGATTATCTTAGTCCTTAGCAGTGCCAAGTGGTATATGTGTACACATGAAGGAGAGAAAGAGGTACTTTGAAAACTCTCTTTATCTGCACTTTCTCCCTGGCACCATTTCAACTGGAGAATTTCTGTAACCACAAACAATGGCTGGATTGCTACTTTGCTCAGAGGATAAGTGGTATGTACCTGTAAGAGGGCAGACTAATCTCCTACTGCTCTTGACAGAGTATTGTCAAGCATGAATATTTTTATTTACTATTACAGGTATAAAATGCCCTTAACTGAGCTGTGTTCAGTCTGTATTTCAATCTGAGACAAAAGATGACTTGAGGCAAATCCTGACCCTGACATGCTGACAGTTACACCAAGGACTCCAGTGCAATACTGACAGTTTACATGGGGTGAGGATCTGTTCCCTACAGTTTAAAGAGGGGGGTGGATCACCACATGAGATAAATTTCAAGTTTCACTTATCAAACCAACCACAGTGCTCCTGGGTTTGCTTTTGCACTTTTTAGGCAACAGACTGGTTTCCTTTGGGCAATATATTCAGCAGGAAAAACTTTATATGTTTCTGTAAAAAAACTACTCCAAAGGTGCAAGGAGTGGAGGATCAAGGCATTGGCCAGTAAGTTTAAAAGGAACAGCAGACCACAGGAACTTAAAAGCCATAAAACCTCATGGTGTTGCCCAGCTAGGCTTAACACTGTGAGCTATGAGAAGCAGGAATTGTCATTTTCTAAGGGTTTACAGAGCACTTGTTGCAACCTGAGTTGGTCTGAGCCTAAGGCACTGATGTAATATAAGCACTGAGGTCAGTAAAATCATAGTAATAGTTGTGGTGGCCAGCAATTGCTTTAAAATGCTATGGCTCAATTAGGGCAGTAAATACAAGTCTAGATATAGTGACTCTTCATTTACGAGCACACAGATATGTCATAATTTTCTGTAATAAAGTAGGATGGAAATTAAAAGGGCAACACTTTAACTCCTGTTTTGTGAAGAAAATTAGATAACTTTTTTGCATTTATACCTGTTGTATGGTTTCTCTGCTGTTTCCAGCACGGGTTCTGCATTTGTATATTTAGAAGTTTCTGTCTCATAATCAATACCTTGTATGCTCTGGTTCATTACAGCTGCAGGGGTTAATGAATGACTATTGTTTATACGTTGTCTGACGTTAAAGCTTAATCCATATTTGAGACTAATGCCAACTTTGTTTCCAGGAAGAAAGCAACTGAGATAATGCCCAGGCATATTTTAAAAGAGAATGGGGTTTTTATAATGGTTATGGATCATTTTTATACTTATGTTATCTTGAATACATTGGAACTATATGCTTCAGGATTGTTTAAGTCTGATTACTTTTTCTCTTACTTTAATAAAAAGCAGAATAAGCTCATGAATTTCTTCCACTTCTGCTCTCTGTCTCTCATCCCCTTATATTAGGTTCATATTCATATAAGAAACATTTATATCCTTTGTAGATTAAATAAAAAAAAGGCCGTTTTCCTTCTTTCCATGGAAATAGCAATGGTATGTTAAGGTGGATATCCTTGACATCCAAACAGTATGCTCTGTGGTTCTCTGGACAGGGCAGCACTTGTGACCAAACCTGTGATAGCAGCTGTTGTTAGGTAAGGAGTGCTGGAGTAGCCAGTATGACAGGAAGGACCTTTTTGGAAGGATGACTGGAGTTTGCATGAGAGTATGGCTTTGCTGGAAGTAGCTTCAAGGTAACACGGTCTTCCCTTGTATGTACATTCAATTTAGGTGCTGGAGGGAATCCAGAGAAAGGCAACTAAGCTGAAGGGGCTGGAGCACAAGTCTCATGAGGAAAGGCTGAGGGAGCTGGGATTGTTTAGCCTTGGGAAAAGGAAGCTCAGAGGAGGCCATATCATTCTCTACAAATACCTGAAAGGAGGTTGTAGTAAAGTGGGGGTTGGCCTCTTCTGTTGGGCAATATATGACAGGATGAGAGGATGTTGCCTCAGGCTGGATCAGGAGAGGTTTGGACATCAGGAGCAATTTCTTCATGGAAAGGGTGGTTAAGCATTGGAACAGGCTGCCCAGGGAAGTGGTGGAGTCACCATCCCTGGAGGTGTTCAAGAAATGACTGAATGTGACATTTAGTGCCATGGTCTACTTGACAAGGTGATGAGTGGTTGGACTTGATGATATTAGAAGTCTTTTCTAACCTGAAGGATTTCATGATTCTGTAGTGGAGGCCTTGGAAGGTGCTTTTAAAAAACAGATAATACCGTAAGATTCCTGAAGCTTCTGCCCACTTTTCCATCTAAAATATTTGCTTTCCAAAGGTGGAAATTTGCTGTAGTAACTCCTAAATTACAAAGAGCTCTACAACGTTTGCTTGTGCCACTCTCTTATGTCCAGTGAAGATTTCTAGTTTTTGGAGTTACTTTGCTTTTTCCTACTAAACATATTAGGGAGCACTATAAATGACACAGTGTTGGTTCAAGTAACTACTGTTTTCTGGCAAAATTTGAATTAAGGTTTAACTAAAATATGCAATAACACTGAGTTTATCTTTCATGTTGATACTATGAAGTAGTGCAGCATAGTTTTTCATGTCTATGCTTACAATCTCCACGAAAAATAGAAAAGTATTGTACAAATATTACTATATTCCAATTCAGAGACTGCAAGTAAAAGGTGGTACTTAAAAAAAGTGGTTTGCTAATTATCTATGAAGATACAAGGATAGGGCAGCCGTAACTAGGTGTGACTTGAAGAATACATTATAGAAGTGTTGGAGGCTTCTTGGCATTACCTAGGCAATGTTTTGGGGAAGATGGCACATTACTTCATACTATCAAAGAAAAGGGCACTGCGGGGTGAAAGAGAAGGAAGTGAAAACAGCAGCACAAGGGTGACTGTTGTTACAGGTATCTGGTAAGAAAAGAAGTCTGCACCTGTCTGGAATGAAGAAAGTCAGGAAGAGTATCTTTGAAAGAGATAAAAGGACTCTCGTCTCCCTTTTCTCCCTTTATTTATTCAGTGAACTTCAGTCCTTGCAGAAAGCACCTGCCTGACAGCTCTGTACCTTGTAGTCCGTGGTTTATTCCCAGCAGGATGTACAGTGCAGACATCTACAGCTCCAATTCCCAGTTTGCTCTCCTAACGGGTAATGTAGGGTATGCTTTTATTTCCAAGGTGTGTTCTGTCATGGGCCTGTCTGCCCACCTCTGCAGCAGTGTGGGTACAGGCTGGGGTGTCTGTCAGACTTGGAGGCTGGCCTAAAAAGAGACAGCTAATGCTGTTAGTGCCCCAGCTATCGTCTCCACCCTTTGGTGGATGTTGCCACCCCTGAGGCAGTGATGTCTAATCCACTCATGAATCAATTATTGAACTGTCGCATTTTTCAGCCTGGCCTATTAAATTAAACTGACATCAGTCTCATCTCACAAAGACATTAGATAGTGATGAATTTCAGGTACCGTTAACCTGGTTTTGAATTGGCCAGCTAGAGACAGACAGATTCATTTTTCATTCCAGCTGCCAGAACCACTGTCACGTCCTACCTTTTTGTTGTGGCTTGTTGATCAGTGGGTGGCCTACCTTGCTAACTCCTGAGAAGAAGCAATTTCATAAGAAAGGGAGCATAAGAAAGCCCAAAAGGTCAAAACCTGGAGGGTTTTTTCTGTCTTTGGTAGAATTGTGAGGAGGAGGTTAATATATGTAAACCATGAGATGGGCTGGCTGGTTAAAAAAGCTCTACTGAAAGATTTTTAGAATGATTTGGGTTGGAAAGGACCTTAGAGATTATCTAGTTCCACTCCACCAGCCAGGGGCAGGGACACTTTCCTCTACATCAGGTTGCTCAAAGCCTCGTTCAACCTGCTCTTGAACACAGTTTCTCTGGGCCATCTCTTCCAGTACCTCCCCACTCTCATAGTGAAGAAAAAGCACAAGACTGCTGATATGGATTTAAAAAGGCACTGCATGCAATTAATGCAGTCCAAGTTAGCGGAAAAATCCCTGGGAAAATTGAAAAGAAATATGCCATACTTGCCAACAGCATTTCTTTATAGCTACAGGTACCTACCCTGAGTAGGCCCTGCTTGTTCTGTACTGTAGTTCATCCACTGGATGCACCTTGTGGAAAACTTTTTTACTGTGACTTTTTAAAATGTGGAAGACCCTCAGACTGCTCTGAGCTGAACCTGCATAGGTTTGGCCTTGTTTATACTCACTCCCTTCTTGGATTCTGATTTTATTGGTAACCGAAATAAAAAGGTGTTCAAGTGGAGCTCGGCTGCTTCTACAGTTTTCTCTGTTCAGGACTTAGAGGGAATTGCTAAGTGTCTGTGTGCTTTGTTTTGTCTCCTCAAGGCAAGTAGGAGCCATGGGAGACCTGTTACAATGAATGTCCAGAAGGGCAGGATGCTGGTTTGCAGAGGCGGATGCTGACCTGTTAAGCCTGTGTTTGTGAGTGCACTGCTCTTCAAATGCACTAGTCTTCTTCAGGGTGAAAAAAACCAAAAATCAACTAGGAAATCCTAGCAGATATTTCCTGCCTGCTGGAGCTGTGGATTCATTACTATTAATAGAACTCTTAATTGACTACTCTAGAGCAGCTATAAAAATTGATTAGATGCATATGAGGAAATAAACATGGGTCAGGCTGTAGTGGCGCAATGATACGAATTTGATGACCTATTAGGACACTTTCGTGCCTAACAAAGGATTTTTTTAATAAACATTAAACACTTAGCCCCAATTCTGCCCTCCAGCACTTCTCCCAGTCTAATGAATGTATAATGAAAGCAAATATTTGGTATAGCAAAAGAATGCCATTTTTTTGAATCTCATTCCTGTATATTTTCAAAAGGTTAAGTCACTTGACATGTAAAACATCTATGAATTTTAAGTGAGGCCAGATTAGTAAAGCTCTATAGTTGGTCTTTCATCTTAATGTGACCAAGAATGTCCTCTAGCTCACTCTATTTACTAAGAAATTAAAAAATAGCAAATTGCACATCATTGCTTGCCATATGTCCGTTCCTCTCCTGGGCTCTGCTCTACAGCAATGTTAATTGACTTGCCTAAACCCTCTTCTCCTGAGTTGTGACCACTCCTGGTGAAACAATCAACAATGCTGCTGAGCAGAATATGGAATGAAAAAGAAACAAAGCAAAATATTGAGCTACATTAAGAATAAATTTAATTCTGCAAAAGGAAGATAAGAATGAAATATGGACATATAACCTGTGATTTCAAAGGTGGAATCTTCAGTTTTAAGTTCACTTAAAAAGCTGGGTTTTCAGGCTTGCTAGTGGCCTTAAAGTCAGAGACTTTAAAAAGGCATTTTACACTGAGAAAATAAAATAAGTAATGAGTATAAACCAGTGTTTGTTACCATGTTTTTTTCTGGTTTAGTAGCCTTTGAGTAAAGCACGCAAAATTAAAAAAAATACCCCAACAAAACAGCCTCAAGGACTGTTAAATAAAGACCACATATTCCTCTATTGGGCAAATAAATAATTTAATAAATCTGTATTTAAAAAGTAAACTGGGTTAGATTACATTGAACAAAAGTAATAAGGACCATAAGTTTGCAGTACATAAATTATATTACTTTTAACTTTTTTCACTCCGGTCTTCAGACAACCTCCATTAAATCACGAGCTTTGTCTTTTATGCTAATACATAATCTTTAGATGAGGATGTTTCACCCCAGCCAGCAGGCAGTCCTGTGGTGTAAAGGAGAGCACTCTGGGCTCTCAATCCCAAGGTCCTGAATTTGAGTCTCAGTGGGACCATCCCCTGGCAGTTCAATGCCTCCCTGCCATCCCATCCCGTCACATCTCGGATGCTCAGCAGGGTCAGCCCTGGTTAGTACCGGGTGCTGTGACAGTCCCAAGGACTTCACTGTCACTGTCCAAGCTCACTTGGCTGTGGCAAATGGACCTTAGGACTTAAATGGTGGGGCCAGTTCTGCGCACACTGTGCCTCACCTAAACCATCAACTGCACAGGCTGGAAGGGCTCACCCATGTGGGGAAAACCCTTTCCAAATCTGCGTTTGTGAAGTCTGGCCATACAAATACAAAATTATTACCCCAGCTGCATCTCCATAGCACAGCAGTGTGAAATGCTAATGAACACACCTGAGTGCAGGAGCCAGCAGAAGCCAGTTTTCACCACACCCTGCTGGCAGGTGCTGGGAGCTGATCTGATTGGCCTGGGCTCCTTGCCCAGCCCTTAAAGAGGTGTTAGGAAGCTCTTACCCCCTTTGGGCAACCAAGCCTTTTTCTCAGGCCTTCCTGGTTAAGGGCTAAGTAGGGCTGTGGAAAGTAGAGAGGAAGAGTCCAGTAGTGGGGCTAGAGCACGGCAGGAGCCCAGGCTACAGCCTTGGAAGTGCCTGCACTTACCTGGGCAGCTCTGACTCTGTCTCTGCCCACCTGCTGCCCTCAGCATCTGTCGAGTGCCCCCAGCAGCTGTCCCTGCTGACCAGAGGAGCTCACACCAGGTAATTTTTGAATGTTCCTTCCAATGCTTGCTTTTGAGGGTGTGCTAGTGGCTGTTTCTCCATGCACTTCATCCAAACCTCATGTTGAATGCGGGGTTTTCAAATTTCTCTGCAGGTTTATGCAACCAACTCTCCACTTATCACCCACATCAAACTTTTTTTCTTTTTGTGCTCAGGTCAGAATTATTTTCACTTTCTTTTTACACTTTTATGTAAAAATAAAAAAAACCCCTCAAAATAGTAGGTCTTGTGGAGGTAGAGAAAATAACGAAAAGACTCAGAAATGAAAAAGGAAGTGTAAAGAGGATGATTTTATTATCATTAATAGCCTGATCACTTTCTCTAGCATTTTAATAACTTGTTCACTCTTTAAAGCTGGCAGTGTACAAAAATGGAGCACAACTATGGCAGGTTTATTCCAGATTTCATTTGTAAGGTTTATTTATTTAGTGATCCTACAAATAGCTATGAAGTTAGAATCTTAATTTTAATAATACTAATTTTTCTGGGTAAGGTTAATCTCTCTATTATGACAAGTTATTTCAAACTACTTAGTATTCAGGATATTTGCAGTTGCGATGAGCAAGTTCATTTAAACACCAAATCAATCAGTATTTTCACTAGAGAGAATTTTTTAAGTACCAATTAAGAATGAAAAAGTGATCTATATTCTCTAATACAATATTAATGTGCTGAGAGGGGTGATCCCAGCTGCATGAGAAAAAAATGCAGCAGTGCATATGCTTGCCTTAAAAAAGGGGTTTTTTCTGTCACTTAGAATAATTTAATGTATAAAAAGCACTTTTTTATTACTACTAATGAACGGAAATCCCATCAAAGTGCAAGGCATCAACACACGGCGTTATTCTTAACCTAAAAATGCCATAGATTGTCCCAGTGATAATGGAGGCCATGAGCACTTTGTGAGATGGATGGACTCTTCTTGTCGTGCTGTGGTGTACTGTTACCTTTCAGCAGTGCATACATCACAGTTAGGAGTTATGCTAGGTGCTTAGTTCTGTTATTCTCTGTTAAAATAGCAACCTATCAGCTCATAATGAGACAGTTTAAAAAAAAAGTAGTTATAGAGGCCATGGGTAAATCATGTCCTCTAGTCAGTCAGGACATCTAATGTTCTGCTGAGGGTGGTGGTGGAGGCTTGCTGATGAAGTAACTCAGGCCCATGTTGATAGATCAGTCGGGCATGTGGTGGTGGGATGGATGTTGGACTGACGCTGTGCTTCAGTGGCCATATTCACCTCTGGTATCTGCAGCTTGGGTTTTGTATGCTTTGAAGTAAGGGGAGCAGTGATGAAATAGCCTTGGGGGAGCAGACCCAAGTGTTTTTACAGGAATCAGTCTTGGAAGGGGATACCCTGTGGGGATTAGGTTGAATGGAAAAAAGATTTTACAGGCCTCCAACACCTTGAGGGTTAGGTCAGGAGACATTTCCTGAGAAAGAAGGAGCCAGTGCTTTAAGCAAAAGAGGTTTTATGACCTTGACTTAGAGAGCTTTGTTTCAGCTTAACACCCGCTTGACTCTTTAGAGTCGATCTGCTAGGGATGTTGCTGAACAATAAGGTGACAACCTCACCCTATCAAAATGACATAAAATACATTTTTTTTTAAGTTGTGTTTGAACTTGTCTTACCATAAAGGCATGTTCAGAGCATAGGCACCTTGGGGAACATCTGAAAATGTGAACAGAAATAAAAGAACCTGAAGTTGAATTGTTAAACCAAAGATTGCCTGGCCTCTCCAAGGATTTCATTAGTGACTTTCCTGAGAAACAGTTTCAGGAGCCTATTTACAACAATTTTGGTTTTCTTAGTCTAGTGACTCTCTTGCATTAATTTGTATAAATGTCTTTTTTTTCCTGTGATATTTCTGTAAGTGTTATCTAAATGTGTAATTTAAAGGACTTTTGGTTTAACTATTTTAAATAATATCTTTATGAAATTGATATTTTTCTAGGACAGCAAAAGATATATAATCTTTCTGATTATTTGGGAGGGGAAAGTATCTATTATTAATAAACACAAGAATTTGTGCATATAAAACTCAAGACATTGAAGTTGTCATGATTTACACAAGTTGAAATCAATCAGTCTTGTTCTCTACTTGTTTTGTCATTTTTGTATGAAGAGTCTGCAAGTAAAACAGTAGAGCTTCTGCTCCCTTGCTGGGTTATAAATAGTTTATAAATTAAGCATTTAGTATGCATTTTTTAATAAATCATTACTTGTCCTGAGATTCAGGATGTTTTGATCTGTGCATGTTTTTGCAAATATATAGCAACTTTATGATGACCTTAGTGCTAATAGCGAACTGCATGGAGGGCCCTTCATAGGAATAGTCACAGTTTTTGCTGCTTGGTGGGTAGCAGCCTTGGCTATATGGCAACCTTACCCTCTCCCAGTGCACCGCTGCATGTGTTTTGGAGATACCACAAAACCAGGCTCAACGTTCCTGTGCACAGGACAAAAACACCTTTGTGGGATATTGCCAGGATAATTCCAGCCTCACAAGGCAAAGCTACATGTAAAGATACCTAGAAATGAGAATAGGAAATGTAGTAATTGGGGAAGTGAGCAGAGTCATGTGGGAAAATATTTATACCAGATGACTCTTTTCCAGCACTGAGGCTGTTACATTAAAGAGCTAATGTGTAAGTTAATGCTGCCTGAGGCAGGGTTAACTTCTAATGTGTAGGGATTGAAGATTGCTAATGGCCTAGCTAGCATGAAAACCAGCTTGCCTGGGAAGGTGTTTTGCTGTACTTGCATCTCTTATCTGGCTGTTGCTGGGTTTGTTATGCTGAGCACCTGCCACCAAATTCCCACTGTCTGCCCAGCTCCTGAGGGTGTGTGAGGTCTCTCACTGGATCTAAGGCAGACCAGAGCTGTGCTGGTGGTGATGGGATTTGTGTTTGTGGCCAAATCAACATCTGTCTGACTGCATTCCTAACCCTCTTCTCTCCACTTGAGCTATACTGCTGCTGGCACAAAAGAGTTTGTGCTACTTGTCTGGACTAGACCTATAGCTGTTGTCAATCAGTGAATCCCAATAAAAGATGTCAAAGATTTGCATCCACTGGGAATGTGGTGCTTCTCTTTACGTGATCCACTTTGCTCTGCAGAGGCTTTTCAGTGTGAGAGAGTGTGTCCTCTTGCACTGATAGAGAGCATCTCTCAGGGTGGTGAATGTCGTGATGGATGGAGATAAGAGGGTGCCCTCTTCCAGGCCTGGCCCCAGCACATGCTTCTTTCCTCTGTTGTGGTGAGGTGTCTGGGGTCCCTCTGGTGCTCCCCAAATGTTGGATGGAGGTAGATTTTCATGGGAACATGTTCCCTGTGCCCCTGTCAAGTTTGGATGTGAAGAAATGTGTAGATTCAGTGTGGAGGGGAATTCTCAGGAGACACTTGCCATGGAGCTTTGTGTTTCTTATTGGATACTATCTTTACAGGGATTTAGTCCTTTTTGTATTTCCTTCTCAAATGTGCTCCTGAGGTCTTACTCTGCTCCAGTTCCTTCTCTGGAAAACCCCTCCAGCATGCTCAGCTGTGCATAGGACATTATTTCTTCAGCTTCTGGCTGTTTTATGACCTCAAGTGTTTTGCTGCTCCTGATTTGGAGACAGAGCACCTCTATGTATTCCAGTTTTGTGAATGACAGCTTCTACCTTCCTTTTTAGTAGTGGGTTCTGTTGATTTGTGACTCTACACTGGCAGTTGTGCAGCTAATTTGCTTTCTTCTTCAAGTGCACGCTATTTTAATATTGTTATATAAATACACTCCTAGGATAAACAAGAAGTTAAAAAAAATTGAGAGATGGGGTAAAATAAAGGTCTTTTCCTCCTTTTTATAAGGTGTGTTAATTGTGTGTCCAAGAATGCAGTTGTTTGACTCACCCTGAAGGAGGAATTGCTTGTGTAGACTGTGGCTGAGTGTTGAACATGGAATATTTCTTTAGTACATGAGTGTACAACAGCTGTGTGAGGAAGCAGAGGGGATAAGTGATATTGGTGAGAAACCAAGGAATTCCTTTAGCAACATCAGGCCGTGTTCTCCTCCCGGTGAACATGGGTAACTTGAATTAACACTAATGGGTGTTATGCACAAGGGAAAGGATGATCTACCCCATTGCATGTTCTGGGAAGTGCAATTTAAAGCTTTCCTGAGGCATCTTTAAATTAGATTTCTTGGAGTGTGTGTCTTTGAGTTGTCTCACATTCAGAACTCCCACTGACTCAACAGGGCTTGCTGCACACAGATCGATGGTAGGAGATATCTCCTTTGTTGTATATTTTCAAGAAGTGTAAAAGAGACAGAGGTAAATTGGTATGATGCAGAGATGCTTGCCAGTGTTTGTGGTAGTGATTCATTACAAGGCATGCACTTTTGGGTTATATGAATGCCACAACACTGGAAAAACAAGCCTATTAAAAATTGGTGAGAATTTGCTTTCCTTCAATCCAGAAGAGCCTACTCTGACCTTGACTTCTGACAGGAGTTGAAGAAGGATAGATTGTTCAGATCAGCGGTAAAGACTGAATGTTTAAATAGCTAGCAAGGACATATAGATTTCCTGTGAGAAGACTTATACAAACCAAAACAATCCCCACAGCCATAGGACATGGGTGGCAAAGGGGTGTAGACATAAAAAGTTGGATTCTGTAAAGACAATGTCCATGTTTTTAGCATCTACCTTAGAAGCATCTGATATTAGTTGTGGTCAGTGATTACAATGTGGGATTCAGCTGACCTCTGTAGCTGACCAGTTCCTATGTTCTGATCTCCAGTAGGAATCAAAGAGCTTAACACAGAAGATGGACTTGTATTATCGTAATTACTGTGTTTGGCCAAAGGCCCTGTATTTTGCTTGTTAAAAGAGGGAGGAAGTACGTGGATTGTTCTGTTGAAATCAGATCCTAAACTACCTAATCTGAGTAGAAATAATGTCAGAATAACATCCTCATGTGATGCTGGTGTCTGTAATGCCAAACTGCTCCTTTGCGGTCTTACCTTATTTCTTTTTTTTTTTAACACAAGGGAAATTTTGAAATTATATCTTTTTCTTAAAGAGATTTTTTGAAACCAGTGGGGGTTAATTAAAAAACTAAATTTGGAATCTACAAACATCCAGAAATTATTTCCACTGTTGTTAATTTATTCTTTAATATTCATAACTGTTTTCTGTTAATTAAGAAGAGAGGGAAAACCTGAAGAAATGCTTGGAACAAAGGCAGTCTACATACAGATAAGGGTCTGAGTTCTCAAAGAACTGGTCTAAAAACATATTGCCTGCATTGAGTGAAGGATTTATATGCAGTGATTGTGTATTGCAGAAGAAAAATTGGGTAGATTTATGCACAAATCTTCTCCGTCAGCATTTGGCATGATCCTCTTACCACCATGGTTACCACTTCCCTACTTGCTGGCATTGGACTCTCTGCAGTCCTGGAGCAGTTTCACAGAATCATCCAATGATAATTCTATCCCTGGTTTGGAAGGGACTTTAAAAGTCATTTTATTCCAGCTCCCCTGCCATGTGCCCGGACACCTCCCACTTGATCAGATTGCTCCGAGTCCCATCCAACATGGCCTTAAAACACTTAGATGGATGGAGCTTCCACAACTTACCTGGAAAACCTGTTTCAATGTCTTGCCACTCTCATAGTAAAGAAAGGGTTAGCAGGTTCAGGATTTCTTTAGTACAAAACCCTACAGCATCGTATTCCAAACTACACAGCTGTATTTCCTACAAACATTTTATATAAAGCATTATATATTTATATAAAGCTTGTAAACCTTTTGGTGGTATTGGCCAATACCTTGGCAACATCTAAAGGCTGTGCGTCAAGATCAGCGTTTCACCACACAAGGTGAGACATAGCCAATTTCTTGGTGTCACACAGTGCTGGCCAGCAGGCATAGGTGCTGCTACTTCTGAGTGAATATCCTTTTCTCGTATGTGGAAGTATTTGCAGAGTCTTCCACACCCAGGACCTTCAATAGCTTTGTTCTTTCCAGTTTTTAGGAACACTTGTTTAGCTTTATCCCTACAGTATATTTACCTTCAGTCTTGAAACAACCTCCTGGTGTAAATCTTTTATTTGAGCTGTTTTGAATGCTGGCCTATAGGGCTGCAATTTTTCTTCTCTGCAGGATCTGGGTGAGTTTTAAATAATGTATTTTAGAATATACTCATGAATAAAAGTACTGTATTTCCCAGCAAGATTTGGGAGCCTCGTATTAGTTGGGAATAGTAGAGCAAAGCTGCTCAAGAAATGCTTGGAAACAGAAGGGTTCCATGAATATTAGTCTAATAACTTTGTATAGCCCAGCTCATTTTCTTTTCCAAGGGGACAAGAAAAGTGATACTGCTTTTTGTTTGGGAGTCAGTTGATATCTGGCTGTTCAGTCCCTTCAAAATAATTTGAAAGCCCAGTCTTAAGTGGTTTTAAATAGTCTGCTTAAAATGATCAGAAAAGATGTAAATCCAATCTGGTACAAGATAGGTGACCAAATCATATGCTTGTGAACACCATGTGATTGAGAGAAATGCTTCACTTTCAGAAACTTGAAATTTAAATAATCACAAAGAATACATTTCTTCAAGAAAAGGATAACCTAGCGAGAAGAGAAACTACTGGATTCCCCTCATACTTTCTTTAGCTCTACTTCCAATCCCTTGAATATATCTGTGTCTGAACGGTTTGACAAGTAGAAAGCACAAAACCCTAGGCCCCTAAGAAGCCCCTATGTAAATAGCCTGTGTGAGGGGCATCCCTGCACTCACAACTGCTCTCTTGCCATGCTACCAAGACAGACCCATTTTCAGGTTTAAAACTCCACCATCCTTAATATTGTGGCAGTCTTCTAAGAATGAGCTGTGGGGATAATAGAAAACTGGAAGTACGGAAAACAGCATTTTAAATGACAAAGAAATGGATTGTATTTCTTACCTCAATCAAAGGTAGGCATTTTTTTGTATTTTTTTTTTCCCCAAGGGTAGAGAATCTGGAATGGAGCTGAGGGAAGAAACAAAATTAAGGGAATTTGAGTTCCCCTGTGGTCCCTTAAGGATGTTGCATGCTCTGAGCTCATTGCATACAAGATTTTAAGCTATGACAATAAAGTTAAAGTTGCAGAAGAATTTATTTTGGCAAAGATTTATGGAAGAAATGCAGGATACAAAGAAGTCTGGAGAGCAGAAGCAGACTTCAGATTTTGACAGCTTGAACACAAGTTAGAGGCCTGGGTGAGAGATGAGTGAGCTGTATGTACAAATACACGTCTGTCTTTTTGGATACAGAAAAGATCACAAATTATATCAGAAAACACAGGGTCAACAGTAGCAAGAATACCTCGAGGGAGATGGAGTTGCAATAATATCAGAAGACAGCTGGTAATGGGGCAACAGCAGATATTTTTTTCCCCCTTAGGGACAATGATGGAACAGTAATTACCGAGAAAGTCAGAAACCTGCAGACTGTAGGAGTGTCTCGCTTGTAGTTAGAGATATTGAAATCTGGAATATATAGAAATCAAAATTTTTCTCTGAATTACTTAATCTCTGGATGGTGGACAGGTACAAAGGCAGATGGGAAGGGGAAGAAGGAAATAAACACTGGGACATAGCGACTTCCTTGAAGATCTAATACAAATTATTTATGGTCTTTAAAGGTTCATCAGCTAATGAAACTGCATCTCTTTAACCCAAATTTTATTTCAAATTGAATCCATGAAAAGGAATCATCCGGGTATAAATGGATGCAGTTGGATCAGTCCACTATGTCACTCAAATAATGCAGTGTGGCTACCCTTTCCCCCCCTCAGTTGTTTGACCATCTTCTTTACAAAAATATTATGGTGGTTTAGCAGGTGGTTTCTAACACTTGATGTTGGAATTGCAACCAGCATTCACATGATTTGTTGCTGTGAAGACAAAATGGGTTAACTCTGCTATAAGTAATAAGATGCAATGTAAAAAGGAAGAGACATGCACTGTTTGAAATGTTAGTGATTTAGGATGCTTAAAGTTCAGTGTGAGAAACCTGAAAAGAAGCCGAGGTCTTGGGACTGCTCAGGTACTGCTAAAGATTAGCCCTCTCTGTGCTGTCCCATGGAGGTCACTTAAAAACTATATTAGGTATCAGTAATCTCATCTGTAAATGTGGGCTGGCTTGTTCTAAGAAAACCTTCCTTATAACAAAGCAGTTAAAAGTGAATGCCTGGGAAATAAAGTTTTCCAGTGTGCTGTACATGTCTTCTTCAATACTGATTTCTGAGGCTGGAACTTAGCTATGTTTGTTTCTGTCCTTGCCAATATTTGTCTCCCTTAGAGAAGTACATGTGGTTTCTTCAGGGATCTTGTTTTGTTGCTATCTTGTGCCAATGAACTCCAGAGCAATCTGCAGTGTCAGAGAAAAAACAAACCCAAAGGCTGAGATTTTGGTGGGAAATTGCCTATCCCCTCTTCTCCCACAGGTGCCTGTGGAGTTGCTCATTCCAGTATCAGTTGCTCTATTTCTCTTAGAAAGACCTTCAAATTGCTTGTTTTCTGTGTCATGCCAATGGAGCACTATGTGACTTTGATAAGTTGTTATACTGTATTTATATGTAAGCATGAAACATTCTTTTTCAATAAGAGATGAAACAAATGGCAGTGAAAATGCAATTGAAAACAAAATCCCACACAGCTGAATAAATACTGTCCTTTGCATGTTAATGAAGGTCTGATAGGATCAGCAGAAGATACAGCAGTGGAAGAGAAATGTTTGAGTGTCTGTCCAACCCCTGAGTGAGAAGCAAAGGAGATGGGAGTTAACTGCAGTTACTGCAGCACAGAGTTTAAATACCACAAATTTAAAAAATCACAGGTGCTGCTTTTTAGATTTATTTTTAAAAGAAAGCAACAGATAATATTTTTCATTTTTTAAGCTATAGACAGAAACGATTTAACACATTCGTCTGTCAAGAGACCACTGGTTGCTTGTTTGCATGGTTGAAAATCTACCCATATAATAAAGCTTTTCTGTTTCCAAGTGTTAAAACATTAAGTATTAAATAGCTTTGAAATGCATGTTTTTTAACGGAGGTCTTTCCAGAAATAAAATTAGCTGCACATCACTATTTAATGCATTAAACCATGATTTGCTGTTCTAAGAGCTAATTTCAGCTTGTGCAGATGTAAACTTGCCCTCAATTAATGTGCTACTGGGCCCAATTCAGAGATGGGTAAAGTCAGCAGGCCTTTCCAATTACTTTTATGAGTATCAGATGAAGTCTTTAATTAATGCATCACTGAGTGTTCAGACTCATTTAAAAAAATTCTTATTTCTAGATATAATGCAAATCTTTCAAAATGTCATTGTACTTTAAAGCTGTTCTGCTCTCTTGGATGAGAAGTTATTTACACTTGTGTGAATACATCTGATATATTCCTTCTTTCCTCACACCATTATATGCCTACAGTATGTATTTTGATATATTATGTGTATCTTTGAATACATAATATATGACCAGATGGTATGTGATTACCAGGGTACACTAAAGTGGAAAGATGTCTTCTGCCCTGGGTACATGTACACAGTCTGGTAGTGTATGTATTTAAAGTGAATATTTCAAGATGTATTTTTAGGAGAGAAAATAATCTGTTGGTACATGGAAAAGTTCTGTGTATGCAGTAAATGAACTACCTGGGAAAGTTTCTTATCTAACATGCTACTTGAAGTATTGGAAAACTACGTCTGGCTCATGAGGTTAGCCTGGTGAAACTTGGACGGAGAGTACTTAGTGTTCAGGTGCCCTTGGCAGATTTTCAGTTCCAGTAGCTTAATAGTTCAGAATTGGAATATAGAATAGCAGTTTTTAATTTGTAGAGGAGCAAAGAAAAAGAGTTTCTGATGGGTTACTGCCTGCTTGGTTGAAAACATGTGAAAGCCATTGTTTTCTCAAAACAAGTAAGCAAAATGCCAACTTTGAGCTTGTAAACAAAGCTCTGGTGTCAAGGAAAACTTATGGATATGTTTCAGACTCCTGAAAATTCAATATTTAGAACAGAAACATTGATGCAGCCTTGCCTGAAATCACATAATTTGCTGTTACAGTTCAGGCTGGTGTTGAGAATAGACCTGAAGTTATGGCCACCTGTTCCTTGTGCAGATTTTAGTAATCAGAAATTGAATGCTATGGGCCAAACTTTCAGCTCTTAGCAACAAAAATTACGAAGTGAAAAGAAATTATAGACACACCAGAAGTGTACTGTTTGAGTCAATTCAGATTTGGGGGTAGGTTTAGGTCTGTAACTGATAGAAAATTCATATAATAGCCTTATTTCACATAAATCAATAAGGCATTCTTTATCGTAATGAGCAAATGCCAATTTATACCACCTGAAGAGCTATTGCCTAGATTTACAGTGTAAATATAATTACTATGACATAGATTTGCTTTGGTTCATTGAGCTGGCAACCAGCAAGGTTTACAGTATCGTGTGTTTTTGTTCTTGCTTAAACTGCCTTTCTAGAGGGTGGCCGGAGTTAGATCCAAGACCACAGCTTCTCTCCCAATCTGCTGCTTTGACAGTATTAGCATATAAAGTAGACATCATTGCAGAGCACGGGGCTCATTCCCATAAGCCCTGTGTTCTCCCGGCACAGCAGGGAAGGTCCATTTGAGCGTGCTTGGCACAGCGGGAACCTGCTGACTCGGCATTACCTGCAGGAGCCTGTGCTTTTCAGTGGCAGCTGCTGTAAGTGGCTACAATTAGGTTTTGACACGAACATTGCACCCTTCATCAGGGCGACTGGGAGAGCACAGCAACTGGCTGGATATGATTGTTTTTCTGGGCTCTGCCGACACACTCGGTGAGACAGTATGGGTATTGATTTAAAGATGTGAGGTTAGTTTTGCAATCAGATAGGCTAGAAATATTTCTGAAACTAAATCTCAAAATGCTGTGAGCCCTCTGAATAGAAGGGAAGAATTATCTGAGCTTAGGGTTTTGATTCAGACTTGTAAACAATAAAAAATGGAGAATAGGTACCACAAAAGAAATGGAGGAGGCAAAAGTATGAACTTGGGTTTTTTTTCCCATGAAGTTAAGTATTGTTCATGTTGAAAGACATTACCTGTCTTTGGACACAAGCTTTCATGGTCTCCAAAGTATGTCATCACAAGTATCTCTTTGCCTGGTTACAGGCTACCACTCCCTTTCCGTTATTTCACCCTTTTCTGTTCATGTCATGTCTTTACCAATAGCTAATCTTAGTAAAAGAATAAATAAAGAATTATTAATAATAATTAAAGCAAGGAGAGGGGGCATTGTACTGAGCAGGCTTATACCTTCCAAGTATAGATTCTGCACTCAGTTTTGCAAGTGCATCTGAGGAGACTTGGCACAACTGCAGTCTCTGGATATAACTGAGAGCTGGCTGTGGACCCTGGCTTTAGCAGCTATTATTTTAAAATATTGTTAAAAGCAGTAAAACTTATTATTTGAAATGCCATGTAACTCAGGGAAAATTATGAGGGAAGGAAAAGGGCTGAAGTGATTCACTGAGCAAGCTTTTTGTGCTTGGAAAAGAGAGAAACTTGTTTCCAAGTTCTTTTTATGTCAGAAATAAGGGTGCAGTAGTTTCACTGCTAGAACCTAGCAGTCATTTTCCAGAGTATAAATGCACCATAACTTACCATGATTTCTATGCTCCTGGGAGACCATAGACTTAAATAATAAGGGTGCTCCAGGTCACAGCCAAGATGCAATTAACCCTGAGATTGAAGAAATACCTTCCCACCTGCAGGAAGGATTCTCATTTTGAATAGCTTTCTATTAGTTTTCCTGTGGGAATTATGCAATATTGGCAGTATTTCTGGAACTAATATGACAGTGTTAGCCAGGGAGCAGTTTAGATACAGGTCCTTAACACTTTTGTGGTCGCAAGGGTTCTGTGTGCTTTCAGTCAGGCTATGACTATCTTCTGGCTATTTGGAAAATTTTTTTGTCCTTCTGTGATTGAGGTCATGTTCTTTTTGCCATGGTCCATGTGGCAATGAAAATGCCATGCCTGTATTTAGCAAGAAGTGCATTTGTGTGTATCTGAGATATGATTTTAATTGTTTATTAATTCCTTGTTCTCCTTTGGGTGATGTGTAGAGCTCAAAATGGTGGTGTTTTCAGCTGTCCCAAAATATTCAGGTGTTTGAAAATCCATAAAACAAATGTATTTGTATCTGTGGAACAGATAGATAAACCATTGAGTAGGCACACTTACACGAATAAGAATTTCTGATTATTTAAAATCATATAGCTAGTACCATTAGGAAAAGTTAAGGATTTGAAAGGGATCATTTACACCGAAATACAATTTAACTGATTTCTTTTTTTTTTCCTTTCTTTTCTTTTCTTTTTTTCTTTTTTTTTTTCCTCTAAATGTACTGTGTAATTTTCTCCCATCAGTAACTTGATGCGAATCAGAATTCCTTTGCCTCTTTCTCAGGGATTGGCTGCATGTTGTCTTTGCTTCTCTGCTACTGAGGTTTTAGATAAACTGGAATATCCAGACTCTGATGCTGGTTGCTAATCAATTACTTAAATGATTTTTTTAGTTTTGCATAACTATTATTGTAAACCCACTCCTGCAGAGGGACACATACAACAGGAAAAGGACAGAATGTCCTTTAAGTCTTATGAAGAGTGGGTGCTTGAGATGTCCAGCATGAGATGATCTTGGAGAGGACTATGTTCATCTGGAGAATGGGTTTGGGATGACTAATTTTTTTTATGGCTACTCCTGCAAATTTTCCCTTTTTGGGTGGGGAACACCAAAAGCCACTGGCTAAAGGGAGAGATTGACTTCAGTTGATGCTTCTGAAATCTGTAGAAGACATGGTCGGTGGACTGAGTCACTGATACATGAGAACAGGACTGCAGTGACTTTGAAGTACATGTGATGCAGGGGCAAAACAGCCTTTGTGAACTCAAGTGTTATGTATCTTCTGGTTGCCTGCCTGCGCTGCCTGAGGAGTCTGACCTGTTTGGCTGTCTGGGATTGTGACTTGATAAGTGCTGCTGTCACCTACAAGGAGATTATGGGCAGTGTTGCCAGTGGCTCATGTTATCTTTGCAAAGCATAGCCTGCAAGACCCTGTAGAACAAAGCGGGACAATATTGAAAGCAGTGAGATGTGGCTGTAGTGATGAGGAGAAAAACGATAGCCATAAAAGCATCACGGAGGCATTCTGGCTCATCAGGCACTGCATGCTGTCGTGTGTGCTTAGGAAGGGATTATTCCTAGTGACCAGTTCCTACTCTAAGTATCAGATAAATCAAAAAGTGAAAATACTTAGAGCCACGAAAAAAGCATAGAGGACAAATATTTGAATCATATGAAAGTGAAAGCAATTACTTAATTGTCTGAAGAGGACATGAGAAGAGAATAGAAAATTAGGGGCACTTATTTACATTTATAGTAATTATTGAATGAACATAAAATTTGGGAAGTGGGGGAATTTGGACTAGATGATTTTATAAGGTCCTTTTTGACCTAAATCATTCTTTGATTATCATTTTTGATGAAACTAAGAGGCAATAAAATTTTAAAAGATGTTTTGGCCTCTAGACCTGCTTGGCATATCATATTACTGAGTCCATGATGTTAAATAAAGAAAAGAGGATTAGACATCAGTATAGATGAAAGAAAAAATCCACAGTTGGATTATGTGGGATATTTTTCCCGATGACTAGATGTTGTCAGGCCAGCACATCTTGTAAGGCATTGTAAGAAAATTTCCTACTAGGTAAAAAGGATTTTCATCTCCTTTTCCTAGAGTAGTTGGTGTGGGCCATAGACAGGGGCAGCTCATCTGGTTTGTCAGAACATGCTCTGTGTAGGGCGAGTTCAGCTTTCAACTATGAGAGGATAGTTCTTGTCACTTCAGTGTGGGAACTTCCTTGTGATGCAGTTTGGCTGTCACACAAAATTATTTAAAAAAATAAAAATCAATGTATAAATTTGCCATGTATTTAAATCTTGGATTTTGCACTGGCACCAGATCCACTCTGTTGCATGGGTGGAGAGAGAGTCCAGTTAATTAGTATTCATTCAAGGTGGCTGTGGTAGGCTAAGAAATGTGTGACAAAGTTAATCAGGGAAATTCTGAATTCCCTGTCTTGCAGCGGATACAGCCAGCTTTGCTACATTGCTCTGTGACCTCTAATGTTACCCCAAATGAAGCCAATAGTTTCTTACTTTATGCAACCTAGATGAACAGATTCTTGAAGTGTTAAAAAATTATTCGTCACTTCTTGAGTAAAAGCAGATTAAGAGAAGTTGGTTAGCTGTTTTCTACAGTAAAACCCACCAACCTGTCCTTCTCTAGAATTTATTTCAATAGCATGCTCACTTCAAGAGTGAGTAATAAGATTATTTCTGAAAAGAGGTAAAGAACATAAGCCTGAAAACTGCTTTTGTTAGTGCTGCAGTATGAATTTGCTGCAAGGTTAATAATAGAGTTATCGCTGTCAACAAAGGAAAGAGTCTGACAACAGAGAATTCCAAATGGGTTTGAGTTCTTTGCATAATTGTTATTTTAATTACCGTGTTCAGAAAAGGCTTCAGAGGTTCCTCAAACACTGCTCATATCCAGATGAGATTTACCAGTGCACCACTCACACACTTTCCTTTGAAAAGTCACTTTCTTGTTTTATCATGTTTACAAAAAACTGAAGTGAGAGTTAGCTATGAATCTTCTGTTATTTGAGTTGATGGCAGATGCTAGCAAGGCTTTGCTTTGTGATAGAGTTAAACTCTCTGGGACTGATTACAAAGAAATTCCATTAGCAATATTTAAATGCCATCTTTGAAAGGCACTCAATAATATGTGTGTTGGCGCTGATCAAGAATAGTACCTTTTAAAATGAAAAAGTAATGTGACTGTTAGTTTAACATAAAAATGTCAAACTGTGGGCAGTCTCTTGTCAGTTAAAGAATCTGGGCTATTCCTGATGGGAATAAGGATGAAGGGGTGGGGGGGAGAAGTGGGTACTAAAAATTGCAGGTGTGCAGAACTACTCAGAGATAATTTGTGCTGGCTAATAGCACTGTCAGCCAGTTTGGGAGTAATACAGGCAGCCTGATACTTGTTCTTCCTGAGCCACCTTAGTGATTTCTTTTTCTTGGTATCTTCTTTAATAGCTAGCTAGGCTTTACAGCAAGCAGGGCTACGGTAATGGTGTGCTGAGTGGAGGTGGATTTGTCCAGATTTAAAGAATGTGCTTGCTAAAGTTCATACAATGTATTAAAATGGCAAAGCTGCTTGTTGCTGAATTGAGGGATATACCTGTGAGAGGGAAAGGAGGATTCTTAGACTTTGCAGGAGGCTAGTGGGGCTGGTGCTCAGATAGGAGTCAAGGGATGAGGATGTACATCTCTGTAACCTGTCAGTTCATGTTAAGGTTATGTCTCTACAAATAAAACACCACAGTCAAGTTTCAAACTTTGCCTTATTTGAAAGTAGCATCGAAGGAAACAAAAGTCTGGTAGAAGTTCACTTCGAGGGAACATCATATAACAACTCTATTAGCTTACATGAGTCTGTTTCTTGCTTTTGGAAGGTCAGTATCTGATTTTTTTTCTGTTAAATTAATGTTCTTTCCATTGTAATTCACACAGACGTTTCCCCCAGCCATCTATTTATCTAGTGTTCTTTCTACCTGGACATGTTTCAAATCTCTTCTCATTCCTTAGATAGTTGCTAAATGTTTGCTCCAAAAATGTCCCACTTAAAATGAGGCTTGTGCAACAGCAGCTACTGTGATAGTATGTGGATGTACATCAAGAGCTGTAAACATAAATTACAAAGGAAGTAATAGTATCTCCATTTTGTAGGACAGGAGTTGAATGCAGGCCCTGAAATTGAACATTCCAGTGCATTGTGTGAGCCCTGAGATTTTCCTTCATTTCAATCTTTATATCTTTGACAAATTCTGATTTATCTAATCAACTTTCCATGCTGAAGCAGATTTTTTTCCTATTCTTCACCCCAACTTTTTTTAAATTATTCTTTCATATTTTCAAGTTCCTCTAACTGTCACTTATGAATTGCTTACCACACTTTTTCTTTTGAACCCAATAGTTTGGATCTTTTTCTTTCATTAATCTGTTGCTCTTTGCACCTAAATGTTTTGTTTTAACTACTCTTTTATCCCAACTTCTTAAAGCATTTCATCCACAGATTTGATGACTTTTCTTGTCAGCTTAATATTTTGTCCTCCCTCAGGGCCCCCAGTTGTTGGCTCATCGCTTTTGTCATTGCTAATTGTTATACTTTGTTTTATTGCTCTGTCCTTCTGTTATCCTTTCCCAATACTTTGCTCAAAGTGCTATATAAATAACTAAAATATAGTGTAATGGGCCAGCTATAAAGTATATTAATGGACAGTCTTGCTGTGAGGCCAAAACCTGGTGTCCTCGAGAACTATGCTGCAGAGGGCCAGCTGAAATTTGAGCCCTGTTTTCTTTTAGCACCACTACTATCAGAATTTCTCAGTGTTGTTAATCCCTAATATTAATTTTTTGTTTCTTTAATAACACAGAGAATAATTAGGACACCTGATAGAAAGGAGGTGCAGTAGTTACTTAGATTGCAACACAAAAGCCTTATCTTGCCATACTCCTGAAAAGGCAACTGAGTCCTAGGAATGCTGAGGACCAAATTCAAAAGAGTTTTGAGTGACCCGCCATCACTTCAGGTATTTAGGGGAATAGATGTTTGAGGAAGTGGCTTTTGAACTGAATAGGAAATGAGCTCCTGTTTCAAGGTTTTGCATCCATTGTCATGAGCACATGTCTTGCTGTTGACAGGCAATTGCTGGGAAGTGCTTGGCTTAGCTCTTACCAAGGTATTCACAGATCTGTTTCCAAGTCCACCAGGGAGGCAGCTTTGGATGGGAGTCCTACAGATGCTGGTATGGTCCTGTAGGCCAGAAGGTGAAATAAGGATTTTAATTAATGAGCACTTTTTGCATTTCTGTTGCACTTCAGAAGGCAGTGCAGTGTGGTTGGAGCTTCTTTGTTTCAAAGCAAAAGTAACCAGGATGAAGGAACTGGGTGAAATTATATGAGGTGGGTTCTAAGAGATCTTTGCTGCATCAAGAAATGTAACATGCAATTGTAGCACAAGTTTGAGCTCAAATGATTATGGACTGGGGAAAGAGAACTCAGCTTTTCAAGTTCAATATAGTCCCTTACAAATGAATCAACTAAAATAGCAGTTTTCCTTTGGTTTTCTGTTTTATGTTTAAAAACCCTCATAATCTGTTGGACAAAAGCAGTTTGTTGGTTTTTTGGTTTTTGGGGTTTTTTTTAAGCTGGCTAAAAATTAAAAATGCAGGGAATAGAACAAATTACAGGAAAAAAAAAATTATTCTGCTATAGCTGCTAGTCCCAGGGGGGAGATCAAAAAGCTTGTTCTGCTGTGCAAGGCAAGTGCTGGTCCAAGAAACATCCATGCAGGAACAGTGTATGGTGGAACCGGTTATGCTTCTCATTTCAAGGTCAAGGTGGTATGCTTTCCTGTACAGTTAGAAGGGGAGTTGTTGTGCACAAATAGTGCTTCTGTGGAATTCATCATAATATTGATATATTTTATAATGGCTGTGAGGTTACTTTGTCTGAGGAGTACCAACAATGTCAGAGTTGTCGATGAGATGTGAGAGGAGGCTGTGATAGGATAGCACAGAGAGACTTGGAAGGGTGCAGGAGAACTGTTAGAGTTGAATTCCCACTGATGGACAATTGGAGAGAGAGGTGTCCTGAAAGGGGAGTAGTGCAAAGCAATGTTCAGAAACTCGGAGAGGCACCCAAATCCTTTCCTCAAGCTTACCATTGTCACGTGGTACTAGCACCTCCAGATGGTGTAGAGGAATTGTAAAGATGAGTAGTTTGGTGCATAAGGGAAACAGGAACATGTACATTTCCCTGAAAAAGCAGGAGGTGGCATTGATTTTGCTTCTTTACAGGAGCTGTGGATGTTTAAATGCAAATAATGTTCTCCACGTGTTTGAAGCTCATTATGGCAGAGGTTACAGAGCTGTGAGAGGCTGCAGCGTGAGCAGACAGGGCGGGCAGTGGGTGGTGTACATCTCTGCCAGATTGGACTCCTACCCAGGTCTAAGATACTTTTCCAACTTTTGCAAAACCTATGTAATCACTAAGGCAAAAAATTTTCACATAGCTAAAACTTTGGGCAGCTATTAGAAGAAGCAAAACGTACCTTGCTAATTTGACATAGGAATGTGTGAACCTTTAATTAGGGACTCCCTCATAAGAGCAGCTGCAGACTTCACCTTGTGTAACTGCTATGGAGGAAATTTGTTCTCCTGAGTTTGATTGCACTTTTTTATTTTTGCATTTTATCTTTAAAGAGGGAGTAAGTGTGTTTGTTAAGGTAGTTGTATTTACCCTTAATGCAATGCATTAAGCATCTATTTATTACTAAGAAGTCTGCTTTAGCAGTGTGTGTGCTTGTAGAAAAGCAGAGCTATTGATTAGATGGCTTCTGAGACACTTTACTCTTGGAGCAGCTTTGGTGTGGTGGACTCTGTTTCTGTAAGTGCTGTATTGTCCACTGAATGTTTAATGATTGCTGTTGGAAGTGATTTTCTGTATTACATGGCAATGGTATTGTTTGAATGGTGCTGTTTCCTCTTCCTTTCCATTTTCTGTGTCAATGGTAAGAATTAACCAGTTCTTATTTCCCTGTTATTTATATATTAATCAAACAATTATTGTAAATGGAGCCTCAGTATATGCAGTTTTGTATGAAATTATGCTCCTGGTAGTGCTAAAGTTTCACAGGTGTCTTAAAAGTATTTAGACAAAAAGGGTTCATAAATCTAGATGCCAATACAAGACTACAGGGATTTTTGTAATTTTTTTTATATGATATTGCAAATATATAGAGACCTGTCTATGATTTGCATACATGACAGCTTTCACAGTAGGGTTGTGAAAGTTCATTTTGTTTTCTTAATTTTGTTTATATTTTTGCAATAAGGGAAAAGAATCTAAAAATATATATAGTGTATTGTCTTTTTAATGGGTTTGGTTTAAGTCTGAGTTTTTATTTGTTGTAAATTAACTTTGATTTTAATTTTAGAAAGACTTTTGAAAACCTTCATCTGGATACTTTTTCTCTTTTGAGCTCAACAAAATTGACTTTTCTTGAAGAAGTTGAACCAGTCTACAAAATAATCTGCAGGTTTCTAATTGGGAGGTTCACTTACTTTAATCCAGCATTCACTATGTTGATGAATACGAAAGAAATTTTTTCATGAAAACTGAAGTATTTCCTGTATGGTAAACATTGACTTGCTGCTTCATAAAAAATTTCTGCTGCATGGTTTGGAGGGTGTGTTTTTGTTTATGGTTTGTGTTTTTTTCTTTTTATTTTTTTAAAGAACAAAAAGCTCACATTTTGAATTCCTTATTGGGAGATTTTTGCATGCTTTCCATTCTTGCCTTAATCACAGCACAAGCAACAGTGGCAAAGCCTGTGTAGTACACAGGCATGAGAAGATATGAGTTGGAGAGGTGGGGAAAACAGAAGTACAACACTAATTTCCATACCTAGGAAACACTTCTCTTTCCTTGTATTGATCATCAGCAGCAACATCAGAGACTGAGGGATGTAAAGGCTGTCTCTTGTTTTCAAGAACCTTCATCTCATTTTTTTTGAGATAAGTCAGGGAGGTTTTGTGTAGTATGAGTCCTATCACAGTGAATTTAAATTCTTGGCAGCAGTTGTAGGAATGCTAGACCTGTGGTCAAGTTTTTAAACAACAACAACAACAAAAACTTAGGCTCTACAAGCCTGTCAATAAGAGCTTTGGACAGCTTCCTCTAAATTAGAAAATGGAGAGGCTGGAAATTTAAGCTAAGTTTCATTTTCAATTCTCTCTTTGTAGGATGTGTGTGAATTTCTATCCCTGGAAGCTACCTGGGCAATCTTCTTCCCTTGGCATGCCTGAAAAATCGGGTGCAAAGGCTCTGTCCTATCTCCTCAGCACGGCAAGTGCCAGTACTTGAACAGCTGCAACTTCACAACTGCCATAGCAGAACTGAGGCCTGTTGAAAAAGTTTTTTGGTTTACTTTGAGGGACTGGAATATTTTAATTAGCAGAAGAAGTAGACTTCCACTAGATATATTAATATAGGTGGATGTTCTTTCTCTATTTTAGGTATTTCCTGCAAACTTTTATCTGAGGAAACTTAAAATTCTTAGGTAGGAATTTCAGAATATAATGATAGGTATAGTTTCATCCCAGCAGTTACTATCTAGGTTTCAAACAGTGTAGTGAAAGAAGTGTGGAAGAGGTGTTGGAAAATGAAGCAATGGAATGTAGCAAAAAGTAAACACTGATTTGTCATTTTCAGAACAAGTTCCATATCTTGAAGCAGTGCATATGGATGCTGCTGCTTAGTAAGCCCAAGTACAGATTCAATACTTTTTTTCCCCTTCTGAAATTCATTCTTTAACCATGTAAAATTATCTGCCTTGGACTGAATGTTATGTTAAACCAAACCTTGACTATTTCAGTGTGTCTGAGGAATGCAGTAATTGGGAGCAGATTGTAACAATTGCAAATAGCTGTTTCCAACATTTGCATCCCTGTCGTATTCCAAATCTCCATAGTACTAAAAAATCTAGTTAACCAAGAAATGGCATGCGTGAGACTGGACAACAAAAAGTGGTCTGAGCTCTGGGATATCTTTTTAATGATCATCATTGCTTATTCTTTTCTTCTGTCTTCTGCTCCAGAAATGGTATTTATTAAAGGTGTTTGTTAATGCTCCTTCTCCCCCATTGATTGTGAGTGCTAGGGTAAGACCAAGCAAGTGCCAGTGCTATGGTGAACATAACAGGCACAACTGTTTCCTTCAAAAAAGTGTAACTATTTCCTTTGGAAAATGCATGGAATTAGGGAATCTCACACAAGTACCTTGCAAAGCTTGCCAGTTTTCTCACCAGTATCCTTCATCATTCCTGAAATGATTTTATAGCCATGTTCCTCAATTTAGCCCACCTGCCATCAGCAGAGGGACCAGAATAAGCACAAAAGTCTGTCCTATATAATATAATCTTTCCTAAACTGAAAGATCCTTAAGGACTTTGATCTTGTTTCACAGGCAGGTCTGTGCCCATGAGAGTGGGTTTTTTACAGCAAAGTCAGAGGTTGTGAGTGCGTCTGGGCAGAAGGGTGTTGTGGAAACCCAGTCCTAGAAGGGGACCTCAGCTCAGACTGTTGCTGTTTTTATATATGTGGTTAACCTGGTAATATTGAGAGTGCTTACATGCATATTTACTCCAGTAACATCCATCCAAATCCTATTTGTTTGCTTGCTCTGCACTTCTGTGCCTGGCTGTATTTGGAGCCCTTACGCAGCTGCTGTTTCTCCTCCTGCTCTTTCCCCCAAAGGCTGGTGGGCATTTGTCCAGCTTGGAGTTGCTGCTGAAACCTTCCAGTGGTGGTGGTTTTGATAGGTTCTCCCAATTTCCCTCACCACACATACCCCCAAAGCCAATGTTTGCCTTTTTCCCCAAAGCCCTGGTTTTGGGGCTGAGCAGCTGTTTCCTCAGCTGCCCATGGGGAGCCTGCAGTGCTCTGGAAGGTT
Organism: Sakesphorus luctuosus; assembly: GCA_013396695.1. Classification (NCBI taxonomy): domain Eukaryota; kingdom Metazoa; phylum Chordata; class Aves; order Passeriformes; family Thamnophilidae; genus Sakesphorus; species Sakesphorus luctuosus. Next base: position 81,000 of record VWZD01011452.1, read on the forward strand.
CTGTGCAGAGGCACATCCTGTCGGTGGCTCGGGAAGGGCACCTTGGGTACAGCATGTGACTGACAATGTTTCTGCAGCCCTTCGAAGGATTAGAAGTGTTGGAAACAGCCCAATTTTTGAGTGCAAAGTGTGCTTTTTGATGAAGTGGGGTTTGGTCTTGGAGCCCTTGGGCTGCTGTAGGGCAGCAGTGATGGGACTGCCTGCAAACATGGCAGGAATGGAGCAAAGTGAAGGGCCAGGCAGTAAGCAATGCCAGGTAAGGGGAAGAGATCTGTTTGGTAACAAAAATACCTGCTCCTTGAATATGGTTTGGTGTTGATGGGGGCCACTCGGTCCTGGGAAAGGGGAGAAATGTCCCGAGCGCAGTACCACACCAATGCTGCATGCATGGTGAGATAGAAGTGTCCTCCAGTTCTCTAAACCAGGCTAATACTATGTCATTAGTTGGCCTACCCCTGCTGACTCTTAAATTAAATTTCCACTTACAGGTTTTTCTAAGATTTTAAGATTCTTGCTTTTTTTTTTTTCCCCCTACCTCTTCTGTAATTGTGTTTCTGAATTGCAGCCATGGAACTGTGCTCTTCTCCTCCGGGCTGAGGGGCTTAGGTAAAACAGCAGCAAGGGCCCCACCACTGGTCAGGGAGCAGGCAGGCAAAAGGCTTTCCTGTGGCAAAAAGCTCTTATATTCCATGGAGAGACAACAGTTCTTTGCGAAACACTCCTCTGACTTTAAAATAATACATAATAACTATAAAATTACCAAATGTCAGGTAAACAAAAAGTTATTAAGAATGACCTTATTAGTTCTATCTGCAATTTGCAGAGCGAGGTAATTGTCAACCCTCACTGTTATTAGGTTGAAATAATAGTTTTGGGACTATCAACATTAAAATTTCATTATGATGGGACAAAAAGGCTCATGTATAATCAATAGTAAGAATCCATTATTATTGACTTGGAATGAATGAAGCATGAACACATTTGTGCAGATATGAACAGTTAGCAATCTTTTGAATAATAAAGAATTAACACTACACAGATAATATCATTCTGGGAATTGGACTCAAACTCAAATTGGTACATGTCTCTTTGTTATAAAGTCAGATTCACATCCCTTGGTAACTTCCATTAAGCTGTTTCTCAAAATACTCTGTGTCTAGAATTCTGTATTCCTCAGCTCTGGCTTGTGAGAGAGATGGGCATGAGGACCAGGGTTGTGGTAGGAGTGTACTCTGGCTGTCACATTTGGTGATCGTGTAGGAATAGTACAGCAATGGGACACAAAGCAGTGGGCACAGGTGGGTGGGAGCAGATGGGGAGGGTGCTGTTGCTTTCTGCCTTCATGAGCCTGGAGAGGAATTTCACTGAGACAGTGTTGCTGCTTGCATTGCAGGCATCAGGTTGAAATACGTGAGGGATGGTGAATGCTGAATAGAGAAGTACAGAGCCTATGGAATGTGCTGGTTCCTGGGGACGTGGCCAAAGCTGTGGTTGAGATGTACGACATTACCTTGTCTAATGTACATGATATGCTGAGACAAGCTGTTCCCAGCATGTTCTGTTCTGCCTCTGCAGGATATGTCACATTGGCAGTATTACTGGTCTCTTATTTTCCACTGATGAGGTGAACCGAAAATGCACTTCATTATGTGCTAAATCTGATGCATTTTAATTTTTTTTCTATCTTAAATTTCTATAGACTAAGTGCCTTTGAAAGCTGTTATTTTAGGTTATTTTAATGCTCTTCCATACTAAGAGGTGCTTCTTAGCATTATCTTCTGGCTGTGGCTTGCCTGCTCCATCATGCTGGTTCCCAGGTGCTATGATATCCAAGGTAGTCTGAGTTAACCGTTGACTTGGACTACATTTTTACAGGGAAGAAGGTATAGGTGGTTCCCAACCTAACCTCTGCTATTATTATGAAGAACCTTGGACATGTAGTGCTTCTTGTTATGGAGTGTTTTTCAGTGCCTCTAATCCAGCATCTCAAACTCCCAATCAGGGAGCAGATTCTGACTTTCTGCTATGAGGTATCTCTGCTCCAAATATCAGATGTGCAAACTTGCAAGTGTTCCTCATGACTGCTAGTCCAGCCAGAGAGCATCTGGGAGCAGACTCTTCCAGAAGCTTGCCTGTTTTTTCCCTGTGGTTTCATTCTGTAGTATGCCCTATTTCTGATGGAATTGGGGAAGTCACCTGATGTCTTAAAAAGAAGTAAAGGGATCTTGTGGCTATGGCACTTGACAGGTTCAAGGAGACTTTCTGGGGAATCTGGGAAGTCATATTTTTATTTTCCACTGTGAAATAGTAACAATTATTTTCTTAGTCAGTGGAGAGGGAATGATTATTTATTACTTGCATTACAATAGCACTAAGGACTGGTTGGCCTAAATGTCCAGAAATAGAAAGAGTTCTTTAGGGAATTAAGCCTACTTTTTTCCTTTTTTTTTTAAAAAAAAAAAAGCGCTGATAATACTTTAGATGGAAACCTTATAGGGAAATGAGTCGTTGTTATGGCCTAAATTTAGGCTTTAGGTTTCAGAGTAGCATTGGATTATCAGCTGACTTGACCTGGGTCAGGCAGCTGACACCGGACTCCTACTGGCCAATGGTATTCCATGCTATATTCTGATGTCACCTCAAGAATAAATAGGATAAGTAGAATAGGAGGAGTTTTCTCAGTTCCCATCATGGCTGAGGTAGAGACAGGACATGGTCTGCTGTCCTGCTGTGCTGGGCCTTGCTGCTGCCCTGCTGCTATGTCACATTTTGTTTTAGTTCAAGGAAGTAAACATTTTATTTTTATTCTCTCTTTTCCTTGCTGGGTATCTTTTGGGGCGCTTTATGGATCCGAAGTGATGGGATCTATTTTCCATGGGAGGTACAGGATTGTTGTTATATCTAACTTGTGTAGGTGTGTGTTATATTCTGGTTAAATTTTAATTTTCTCTTTTCTGTATAAATATATAAACCTTTTTTAAGTTTTCCAGTTTTTTTCCCCTTTTCTCAGCAGGGCAAGGGGAGCTCTTGCTCTGTGTTTGGGTAGTTGGCATTATGCCAGCTCAGCTGAACACAGTGGTGTAATACAGTGACACCTGCTTTAAGCCATTAGAGTGGGTACAATTATGAAAGAATGTGTATTATTTCCTTTCAAATTTACCTGCAGTGCATTTCTTTTCCCCTATACTTTCAGCTGGATTTCAGAGGTAAGAAAGGAAAATAACTGAGATGCAAAGGGCAGTAAACCAGCTGAGCAGCCCCTCTGTTGCTGAGTTCTGACATAACCCTGGGAGAGAGGGAGTGTGCCTTTTCTGAGAAGTGAGCTAGAAGAGAGGAATTTTTCTTTCGCATTTGAGAAACAAAGGGCTAAAATCCAAGCAGTTTTAGAATGTATGGATATAAATTTAACTTGGCCTAGTACCCTAACCCTATCTAAAGTGATGTGTGTGACTCCTTCATAATTTCTCCCTGTGAGAGTAGGTGTTATGGACAACCTGAGATGTCTTCAGTGAGAGAAGTTAAGGAAACCTGCAGAACTATGGGACACACTGTATATTTTTGTTCTGCTGAAGGCATGAGTTGCTTCTTGCTCTTTTGAAACTTTTTTGCTTGTTTTTGTGTTGACAGGCAATGTAAGCCATTGCTGTTTCGTTTACTTCCCTGAGGATGAAGAACAAGGAATAAATAGATGTGTACAAATTTGTCAAAAAGAAAAAGGCAATTTATATTGCTTTTTTTTGTGCTGAACCTAATTTCTGAAACTGTTCTTGAAATTTTACTGGATTTTTTTAAAAGTGAGAGAGACATACAGGGCACATAAAAATATTAAAAAGGTTTTACAGAGCACACACCATAAATCAATGAGTAAGTTGTTCAGAACAGCATAACAATGAATATAACTGAACATACATAAATCTAGGGAGGAGGAAACTTTTTTTTCCTCTCATCTTGTCAAGTCTCCTGCTGATTTATAAAATAGGTGAGTAGCCAGAAAAATCATCAAAGTGTGCCCAGAAATTATACAGTGGTCTAAAAATACAATACTATTGTATTCACAACACAGAGTATTCATCACTGATACCGTTCCATAATTATAATTGTTAAGCATAAGTCCTCCAAACCAGATATGCTACTTTATTAGATTGATTGATCACTGCAGAGTTTGTCTATGCAGAAAAATTCTATTTTTTTCACTGAATTGAATGAATCTGTTTTCCTTTTAGTGCTAAAACTATTTTCAAGTAGTCTGTTTCAAAGCTGACTTTTAAGCATAACTAAGTTTTTATTTAGGTTGAAAATTTAAAGACCAAGTCTTTNAGTTGAAAATTTAAAGCCCAAGTCTTTCAAAATTTTTTCATACCTAAAACTAGGAAATGGGCTCAAACTTTTGAATCTTGTCTTCTGTTTCTTCTGGGTCTGCTTTCCTGCCACTCTGCTTGATCCCCTTTGACTTCCATGTGGGTGTTTGTTTTTCCTTGTATGCTAAAGTTCTTCTGATGCCATATATGTAATATCCAGGAAGAGATTTAATATACTTGAATTCTTTTCCTGTGCAAAATGTTTCAGTTCTGCCTCTCTTGTAATCTATTTCTGAAACTTTAAGGTGAATGATGTAGTGCCTTCCATAATAAGTAACATTTCAAGTAAAAGCATTTACTTATGGGTCATAATTGTTTTTAAGTAGTATTTATAAGGGGTAAATGCAGTGCAGTTTACAATAGTTTAAACCAATCTTGAGAATACTTCATGCTCATAAACTGCATTTCGCTTTAAACTCTTATGAATACTCAAGAGACCATGATTTGCATACATGCATTTTTAAACCTGCATTTTCTTTCATTTTTCTTGTGTGCATGGTAACTTTTTGCTTGCTGAATTGCTGCCTCATGTCTTTGGTCTTGCATTTATTGCTGTAGTGTACCTGTCCCAAAATAATTGCAAGTACGAACAAAGTCTAATTTTATTCCTTCTTATTCTTAGCAGTTGGAGAACACAATACTGATGAAGAGACATCAACAGAGCTTTCAGTTTTGTTAGGGCGTGAGCATGCCTGAACTCAATAGAAACCCTTTTTCTATGACCTCTCCACTAAAAGCCCTTTGGATTAGAGAGAAGGATTTCTTTTTCCTTAGCAATAAAGTAACCTACTTGCAGAACTGTTGGTACTGCTCTTTCTACTTCTGGATAGAAGTCAGTATAATGACAGACAGTGTAAGTTGTGGCTTTTTGGTGGTTTACTTTTATCAGGTGAGAGAAATAAGTTTACCAGTTCTACGCAGTCTAACAGCCTTCATATTTAAAACAAATAATGAATGACCTTTCTTATGTTTCTCCTGGCCAAAGTGTCCAAGTGTAGACAAAACCAATTGGTTTGTCCAGCTGACCCTTTTAAAGATAATTCACAGAAATTGGATCTTGTCATTAAAAGGAGATGGGCCAATTGATTCAGTCTGAGGCTGTGCAAATGGTTCTAAAGGTTTTGTAGTCACTCCAATAGCATTGACTTGTTTGATGCCCAACAAAAGAAGAGGTGTGAGCCACTGAGAAATGAAAGTCTCGTCTTCGAAACAAATCTGTTCAGTCTTTTTTGAGTGCAAAAAGCATCTTAAAAATTTAACTTCTGGTTTTTTGTCACTTTTATAACTTCAAAATGCTAGACAATTGTTCTTGAACTTCAGTAAAACTGTGAATTTTGAGTGGTGGAAGGAAGGTTCTGAAGAGAAATACTTCCGCTCACATCAGCTTCCAAACGTTGGGGTCCTCATTTAAACTTGCTCCAGTCTCTGATCTGGCAGATGGACTGGAAGTCTCTTGGCATCTGATATTATTTTTTAAAAATTTCTGCCACTTTAAAAATTTTGTGAGAAAACTGTCTCACTTGGCTGCTTTCCCTTCTGCTGTCAGAGAAAGCAGGTTATTGTGAGACCTTTACTTTAGTGAAACCTAGATCTGGACTTCAAAAATGTGGGATGGAGGGAGGACTATTTCAAAGCTGAGCTTTCCAGAGCATTTTGATTGCTAAGCATGTTAGCCAAACTTTATTTTTTTTATTTTTAATACAGGCTTGCCTTACCTAAGATGTATATAATTCTGTAATAAGATTTTAGAATAGTGGAGTCTCACAAACATTTCAGTTTTTACATCTTTTAGTTATAATTCAGTGAAAAATGGTTCTGCCTGTCACAGGTAACTATTTTCCCTGTGATGTTTGAACTTCCATTATGACATTCATTATATTGTGTAATATGACAAGTCCCTTGTAATGACATTTTAACAAATACACATTTCATGTCCATCGCATTATACAAATTAACTTGCCTCTGTTTAACTCTTTAACTTCTGCCTTGGTTTTCTTTCACAGTGGTACGATTTCATTATTCTTGGGCAGCTTTCTTTTTAGAGAACGTATGTGTGTATGGCACCTAAGGCACAAAACTGCCCTCTGTTTAGGTGTGTATATTTGTGGTATACACAGATCAGTCTTTCTGGTTCTGTTAAAATATTTAGGAAAAGCATGAATAGGTACAATTGTACTATTTAATTATTTTAGTTTAGATCCAATTATAAGATTGTATAGGACTATAATGGGGAGTTTAATGATTAGACTTGATAATCTTAAAGGTCTTTTCCAACCAAAATGATTCTATGATCACAACCTTCATTGCTGGTACACTTGACTGAAAGTTAGTCAGAATAAAATCTAAATGGCTGGGTTATCCCAAGTCTATTTATTTAACAAAGTCTTTTTAATTCCATTAAGAAAGTTTTCCAATATATTCAAAATACACTGGGAATTAATCTCATTTAATATACCTGTCAAGAAGTGAAGTGCCTAGGCTAACCTACTCTCCTGGCTCTCACTGTGGATATCAGAATAAGCTTCAGGAGCTGTCCCACTACTTTAGGAACCTTACCCTATTGATGGCTCTCCAGTGCTCACTGAGGATGACCAATAGAATAGAATAGAATTGTGGGTGCTTCTGGGCCCACAATTTAAGACAGATGTGAAGGTCCTTGAATGTCCAGAGGAGAGGAACAAAACTGGTGGAGGATCTGGGAGGGTTGTCCTGTGAGGAGAGGATGAGGACTTTGGATTTGTCTAGTTTGGAAAAAAGGAGGCTGAGGGCTGACTTCATTGCTCTCTAAATCTTGCTGAGGATGTGGAGAGGGAGGTGCTGATCTCCTCCCAGTATGTTGGGACATATCAGAATGGTTCAAAGCTGTGCTCTAGGAAGGGTTAGGATGTACTTTAGACAGCATTTCATTACTGAGAGGATGGTCAAACACTGGAACACACTTCCTAGAGAGGTAGTTTGTGCCACTGGCCTGCCAGGGATTACGGGGCATTATAACAATGCCCCTAAGACTATGCTTTTAACTTTTGGTCAGCCTTGAACTGGTCAGGCAGTAGGACTAGATGATAGTAGTAGGACCTTTTCTACTGAACTAGTCTCCTCTAAAATAAACTAAACAGGACATCTAAATGAGTTAAATCCTTGCATGCACCTTGGATGACCCTTGATAACAGTATGTTATTGGAAGCACAGGACTGATGCACGGTGTCTGTATGGAAAGACTTGAGAAAGAAGTGAAAACTTCTTAGTGTAGCTAAATGTTAGGGCAAGAAATGTTGCTAGTAGGAAAGAAGGTTTTTTAAAAAAATTGAGATAGAGTCCAAATTAAGAAAATAGAAAACATTATAAATTAGGGTGAATTTCAAAATAGAATGAGGTAAACTAAAAGAGACCTGAAGGCAATATGTCCTAACATTACAAAGAGAAATTTATGTTGATGACACTAAGCTGTTCATAGTAGTATGGGCAAGGCTTAACTATAAGTAATTGCAGTAAGCCCTTATAAGACTGAGTGACTGGACTATGAAACGGCACATGATGTAGAGTAGAAGAGGTACATAGGGAAACATTATCCATTTCACACTTAAAACAGTAGTCTCTGAAATGGTTTTTCTTCCTTCAGGAGAAGGATTGATTTGCCATACGTAGTGAAGGGATCACCATGTTTTTAGCAGTGTCTAGAAGTCTTTTCTGGAATGACTGAGAATCCAGGGGCCATTACCCTGCCCTAGTGAAAGAAAGGAGAATATCAGTTTTGAGAACTTCCTGTGGGTAGTTTGTTGGGTTTTTTGGTGTCTTTTTGCATCTATTCGGTTCCACGGGAATTAGAGTTCTCTTTGCATACAAATTCTATTCAAGCAAACCACTGTGAATGGAGTTTGTGTGTTCTAAGCACGAAAGATATCTATTGACTGCGATAGGTGTCATGCGGAATCAGCTGAAACTTACCTGGTGTTCGGCCATCTCTGGAGATTGCTGGACAGCAAAGGCTGTATTATATATTTAATCTTGGAGAATTAAAGGAAGTTTATCCTTCAGTTAAGCACAGGGATAGATAAACAATGTATCAGCAGAATCCTTCACATTCTTATAAAAGAGGTGAAATACTGTAAGTTGCCTCCAGTATTCAGTATTTTTTAGCATTTTCTACTCATCCAGACCTATTGAACTGTTTGATTACTGGTGAGGATTTACATATTATTTCTCCCCCATTTATTTTGCAGGGAAACATTGTTATGGTTTCACTTCTAGGTTTTAAGCTTGTCACTTTGCTTTTGCTGATTGCCTTCCACTGTGGAGATCATTTACAAATGAGGCCTGATAGGGCTTTTAGGACTGATACCTCTGTGCTGGCAATGAGTGAGGAGTTCTTGTGTTCAATACCCTGAGTCTGGTTTTGAAATCTGCCTTTGTTCTCACAGAACCAACTGTTTCACTCAGCTCTGTCCATTAACAATAGTCCACACTGTATCATGTTTATTTAAAAAACCATGGGAATATTGTTAACCAAAATAGCAAAATTGGAGTACATTCAATCCAAAGAGATTTTCTACTCTGCATTCAAGGCATCAAAATTTTTCCTTCATCAAAACATAACAATTGTTATGAATGATATCATAATACTGTGAACTGCTTAAGAGCTTCCACTTTAAAACTGTAATGGGCCATGCAGACAGAAGGGAAAAAAAGGCTAAAAGCATAAATTGAAGATAATCAATGTGAATAGACCTTGCCCATTGTGCAGTTTGAATAGGATAAGCACATATTATCTGGCATAATTGGTTCATGTGATTTTCTAATTGAAGAGAAGACATAATTAGAGCCTAATTGAAGCAAAGTAACACAATGTCTGTCAGCATTTTTCCTTCTACCACACATTATATTATTACCTGTCATTTTTTACTTTAGTGTGAGTGCAAAAAATTAGGGAAAAAAACCAGTATAAAATAAAAGACACTAAATAAAAGTAAAGAATGCTGAGATTGTGGGGTACACTGCTGGATGTTTCCAAAATAGGAGTGTTCAGTTTTCCTAATTAAGAAATGAATTGTGTTTTGTAAAAAAGATGTATAAATTCAGTATTATTAAATATTAGGAAGAATAGTTGAAACTTACTTGATTTGATTCAGAACTCTGTACTTTGTGGAAATGGCCTTAAACTGAGACAAAGGAAATTCTGATTGGATATTAGAAAAAATGTTTTCACTGTTAGGGTGGTCAGACATTGCAAGAGGCTGCCTGGGAAGTTGGTGGAGTCACTGTCCCAGGCACTGTTTGAGGGATGTCCGGATCTGGTGCTGGATGATGTGATTTAGTGGTTCAGGGTCTACAGTGGTAGTGCTGGTTTGGGGCTTGGTTTTGATGATCTTAAAAGTCTCTTCTAACCTTGATGATTCTGCTTTACATTTCTAAGTGAAGAATTTTGCAGTGAGAAAGAAAATGGTTGTTATTTTTAGCAAAATGGCAGAAAACACTTTTGCAGCCTTTTCTGCAGATTTTTTTTATGTACTACACTATTTCAAAACTAACCTGAGAAGACTAAATACTGCCAGTGCACAAGAGAATGTACTCCAGTTGTTTGGGAGATGCTTTGTAAAAGGGGAGAGAGGGAGTTTCAGGATATTCCCTATGTCTTGGGAACAAAAGTATGTTTTAGGGATTTTTAATTCCTTGAGAAAGCTCTGGATGATGTAGTTTTTATCACTCTGCACACATAAATTTGGGTGTAACCTGAAAACAAGTACTTGAGACAATATGCAGCCATTCTTTTTAAGGATGGGGGATATCTTAATGTAATAAGAAGCTACATTAAGTAAAGATGGAATAACATTTTTACTAAAGAAGTTGTAACTAATTTCCACTTTCCTAGTGGCTATCATGTACTTTGTGTCACTGCCAGTGGAGCAGTATGAAAATTAGAGATCAATTCCCTTCATGTTGCAAGGCCTGTCAGGCTTCTTGCTGGTAATCCTGACAGTAGTTAATATCCTATAATTTTAATAACAGAAATTGCATCTGAGTATCATTTCAGTGCATTTGTATTTGTTGCTATCACTTCTCTCTGGTGCTGAATTAAAAACACTGGGTTATGATGTCATTGGAAAGTCTGGCCCAAAAGGCATACTGTACTCTTTATTTCTCTCCATATGCAGTAATGCTTGTCTCTAGTGCAAAGAGAATGTTTGTCTCTAGAGGAACAAAACAACAACAACAACAAAAAAACAAAGCACCTCTTTGGAAACAATTTCTCCATTTCTACTATGTACAATGTTCTTGACTCATTAGTATATCACAAATATGCCATCAGTCTTTAACCTAATTATCTGAATTGATACTGGATAGTGACTAGTAGATCAAACATTAAAAATGGCTACAGCAGCCTGGATTTGATTCCTGTATAGCAGTCTTCAAAGTGTAATAAACTCTTATTAGTATTCTGCTGCAAGGAACTGTGCAGATCTGAGGTCCATTGACAGATATGATGCTTCAGTACATGATATTCCTTCTTCTAACAAAAGCTGCTCTCTTTTCTGATGTTGGGTTTTTCTGAAGGTCATTAGTAAATTGTGCTGGTGGAAGTGGCAGCTGTTTCTGTATTCTGTGTGTTTTCTGGTCCTGAACTTTCTGAGGGATGTTTTCCAAGTTCTCAGTCATGGGGTATCCTTCTCATATGTGCTCTTTGCAGAGGAAAAAGGAAAGAGTGAAGGTGGGAGATGGGGAAGGTCTGGTCAACTTTTCAGACTTGAAAACTTTTTGGTGGAAGCAGTGAAAGCAGAACTGTGAAACAAACCAGCTAACCATGATTAGAGCAAGAGAGCTAGTTCATAGCCAGCAAGGTAAAGATGGCTCCCTTGGGCGTCTTTCTAACCTAGGGTGAATACAGAACAGCTAAAGACCAGAAAGGCTTTGCTAAAAGGACTTTAAAAGCTTTTGTATTTGAAGAGCCTGAATTGATTAACATGAGTTTTTGAAAAGAATTTTAATTTTGTCCTGGTTCTGCTTGAGTCAAATAAGGTATTTCCCAGTATAAACATGTTACCAGTGAAGATGATGCTAATCCTGGATTGATGCTGAATAGGGTTGTACCACCCATCAGAAAACAAAAGGTTTTTGCAAACACTGGGAAACAGTGAAAGAGTCTGAGTAGCAAAAATGAGTGAAGGTATCCAGCCTTATGCACAACTCAAGAATATATAGAATGGAATAGTTTTGCTTGGAGCTAGGCAGGCAAATAAAATAATGGTTTGTTCAAAAAAGAAAATGAATATTTTAATTTATTTTTTAAATATTCCTTAAAAATATTGTAAAATGACTGTGTTTCTTGATGAAATCTGAGACAATTCCTAGCTCTGCTGATGTCCGTATAGAACTAATTTTGATCAAAATGCATTTCTATATTTAGTTTCTGTGGTCACAGTTTGCCACACAGCTGCCTAATATGCCCTGTAAAAGGCTAGAAAGACATTTCCCATAGACATTGTCCTCAGTTTGGTGCTTTCTGTAAGTTATTCTGAAATTAAAACAAATATATCATGGGTAGTGAAGGAGAATAATAGTCCACTAATGAGTAAAAAGCCAGAGCAGCATAAATTGACTACACCTTAAGCTTTGCCTGCCAAATTCCTTAGGCTGAGCAAAATGCATTCCTTTAGGAAAGATGGCTTTACTTTTTTTTCCTTTTTCTGGAATTTGGTTCACTTCACATGAGAGGAAATATTTAAATTAGGCTCTCTAAACTCTTGAACAAACTTTCAGTTTAAATTTGGAATTAAAATTTCAAGAGATTTGTGCCCTGTGTATTTCTTTCACAATGAAGCATCCAGGGCCTCTCATCATTGCCATTATGGCTACCTCCTAGTTTTTCACATGTATTCACTTTCCCATTTTCCGATGTGACACTGTGGGTAGAATCTGTTACCCTCCCATCTGCTGTTGACCACCACTGGGACCAGGCTCATTTCTGAATGTTGTTTACTATTCTGAAACACATGATTAACAGTGAAGCTGTAAAAATGCTTTGCTACATTATATTGCTTTTTTATAGAGGTGAGAAAGAATTACATTTTTTAAATAAAACACTTCAGACAAAGTAAATATTAAAATAGTAATGCGTCCAGATGCTGGCTCTGTCAGAGATGCATCCATGCCATTTATCAGTCTTTTAACATGAGGGCTTTTTTTCTCCTGTGTCTCTCAAGTAAATGTGGTGCACTTTGTCTGCATGGAATGAAAACTGAATGTAATGACATGCTTTGCACAATCTGATGAACACAAAGGAAATAATTTTGTCACCTGGCTAGGTGGAAATCCCCAATGTGAGAAGCCAAACAGCTGACTCGCATCACCTGCTGCTTGCTCTGATGTAAGGCATATGTTGGCAGGTGAGAGTGGGGCACGATCTTCCCAACCTGAGCAGCAAATGCATCTTGCCAGCTGATATCAATTAACCCCCGCCTGCCCCCTTCCCACTTTCTATGTGGGCGCAGAACCTCTCTAAGGACTGAGGAGTTGCAACCATGTGTCTGACCACCAGTCCACATGGGAGACATGGCTGAGAGCAGCATAGGCTCTATAGGCTTACCGCTTACCCTAAGCTTGCATTAAGCCTGTTCTACTGTGTCTTCCCTTCTGTTGATTAAATTAGCTTGATTAAGCCTTGCACATATGACTGTACACTGTAGCCATATATCCTGGCTGATTGCAATGTCAATATGTCTGTAGTTAAATTCCCTTTTGTTTTACTTAAGCAGTGTGGAACTTTGACTGAGTTCTATCTTTAATAGCTCTACAATTTATGTTCATTGACAATGGATGCAAAACAAAATGAAATTCAAATCATAGTGAACAGCCTCTCTCAATCTTTGTGCTTTATTAAATGGTTGTCTTCAGGAACACTTAATATGGAAAACTTGTTAGTAGAAGAGATGATGCTACCAATGTGTTATGTAGGCTGTACACACTGGAAGCAAGGTTCTGATCTTTGTGTATATTCTCTTTTTGTTTGACCGTACATGACAGTAAGTTTTTATCATCAATGCCTTCAGTTCTCCTGTGCTGATGTCTGAATATATACTTACTCTAAATGCATCTCTGCATTGTTTGCCTTAAGTGTGGGTGGAAAAGTGTAAAGATCAAATGGGTATTGTCTGAACATTTTTCATCTAATTTTTCCGAGGCCTGCAACTCCACTGTTGAGGACATTAATGTAGAAAAGTAATCTCAAATGAAGTCAAAGGCCAAGCTGTTTTTATTTTTCAATACAATGAGCCTCATTCATTTGGAAATTGATGGAAAAATTAAATTAAGCATTTGCATGTACTGTAGATTGATGGAGGTCATGTTTCCAGCTTGCTTTATGATTACTTACATTGCAGCCATCTTTACAAAGCAGATAAATACTGTAGATAATACTGCTTAGGGCAGATGTGACAAGGATAGTTATTTGCATGTGTCCATAATATTTAAGCTGTATTTTTTGAGTGTAGAAGTGCCAAGAACCAAACCTGGGCCATAGGAGCATCCATTTGCTCTTAAAGATGTTCTTTCTTATAACTAGGGATAGGTTGGAGGTATACTGTGCTTATTCAATTACAAGATGTTATAGTGTGACTCTGTTCTTTTTGTTAATAATTAAAAGGAGACAGAACCTAATGAAGTTGATTGGTTTACAAAGATCTTTATAAGTCTTCCCCACCTGTCTCTCTGTGTGCAAAACTTAAGAGGAATCATATAAAATTACCAGGAAGCAAACTGGAAGAAAAGACAAACAAATAGTGTTTCCTTGCATAACTGAAGTTGGGTGGTGGGGTGGTATGTATGTAAAGGAGTACACTTGTGAACATATGATCTTTGATTAATGGAGCTCTCTCAGTTTATAAGGCTTTTTAATTGTCACAAGCATCAAATAGTAAAAATGAAGAAATCTTGACAAAGGCTCTGCAGTGTAGACTGAGGTATCAGTAATTCATCTTTTTGTAGGCTTGAGAATGATGAATTCCAAAAATATTGCATATTGTTTGTCATAGTGCTTAGTTGTAATATGCCAGAATAAGTGCACTACTTCTCAATATCCTGGGATTTTTGAGACTCAAGTTAGATCTTTACGACTACAATTTTAGCCTAGCTTCTAATATGCCACTGTAAATTATAGTGAGGTACAGTAATCTATTTAGACATCTGCGTGTGATAGATTGTGCCAGCACATAATTGCTTGTGTAAAAAAAAATGAAAACCAGAATTTGAAACCCTAGCTCTATCTTGTTCTGAAGTAATTTTCCATTTGTGATATATAATAGTATGGTAGCAAGTTAAAGTGCATGCTAACAATTACTTGGACAAAGCATCTCAGTTTTGCTGCAAGTACCAATGCTGAAGAGCTTTAAAACGGTGATGTGAATGAGAAGGAGGAAATATTGGGCTTGGTCACTACTCAATGCAAAATAGAAATCAAAGTAAATGTGTTTACCTGTGTAGACTTGTTAAATGTGTTAAAAAGAACCAAGGGCAAAATGTTCAGGAGTGGTATTTCAAAGCTGAATATACCTGCTAGAGCAATTTTCCAGCAGTCCTGTCTAGAGAAGGATGTAAGAATTCTTTTATTATTAAAAAAAAAAGGAAAGAAACCTTGCAAGCATCAGAACACTATATGGCTGCAGTAAAACTAAGGCAAATGGATGCCAGCAGGCATTCCATGAATAGGACAAGAGAAATATTCAAAGATGTTTGTGTGTAAGGTATGACTTGGAAGTAATCTAGAATTCTACTGTACAGGAAAACTATTAGAAGAGATGTTTAAATGTGGCTAGGTTAAAAAAAAAGCCAGGTCCAGTGTCTGATGATTAACAATAGTATTAACAGAAAAAGTAATTCTCAAATAAGTTTAATTTCTAGTATTTGTCTACCTCTGTTTAATTTTAGTTTCCCACCACCAGGACTTCCTGTCTTTACCTTTGAAGATTTTTCTTACCAAAGTCTGTTCCTTGTTTATGTACTTAGAGATTGCAATCACAGTTTACATCTTAACCCTCTTATGATCAGGTGCAGATTCAGCTGTACATTAGTGATGATGTAGTATCTTCCAAATTTTCATCCTCTCTAATTTATTAATAGCATTTCTGGACTGTGAATATTAAAACTAGTCTATATTCCAATACTAATTACCTTAAAGCCAAACTAAGGGAAATAAAACTTGATTCCATTTTGTAATTTGCTCTTTTCAAGCATTTTAGGACTAGATTAGCCCTTTGGCAGCAGACTTGTTTAGGATCCATACTTGGCTGAATATGACAATGATGCTGAAGCTGCAGTCACAACTTGTGCTCCCCAGCCCACACATGGACACCTTGTTCCCAGATTAATAGCTTTAATAGTGACAGAAAAGTACGCTCACTCTACAGCTGGATGTTCAGAGTCCCTGCAGCTCCAGTATTAAACAGGCATAAAGATTTCAGCACTAGATAATATGAAGTGAGATGATGGAGACTTTAAACTTCAAAAGCTGAAATTTTCTGTGCACTAAGCCAAGGTAATGATACAATGCCTCCATGCCAGTGACTACCTAATTAGTATGTGCCATTACTGCTAATGACTCCCCTTCTCCATTTCAGCTGTTGCCTCACAACACCGTGAGGGAACTTTCAAACAATATCTCATCAGCAAACACCTCTGAACTGCCATTTCTTTTACAAATGAAGGTTGCTTAAGAGAAAAAATAACACGGTATTATTGGTAGTGTTATGCAAATTGACATTAGCTGTATGCACCCTAGTGATTTTCTCATTGATCTTCCAAGGCTGAAGCAGTTGCCTCTTGTGAATATGTTTCTCTTCCTTGTTGTTCTGTGAGGTGGAGCCTCAGGTTTCAAAAGTAAAATTAAGATGATAAAGAACTGTATGCCAAACTTCATGTGCATTAGAGGCTTTAATAAGATACTTGCTGGTTCTTAGGAAATGTCTGCCACTCTTAATTGGTGTTGTTACTGTAACTTGTCTTCTGTACCCTGCCTTAAAAGTCTTTAAAGATGGAGGCTAAAGACTTTTGCGAAAGGTCATGTGTTTTCTATAGTGATGAACTGCAAAATAAACTGTAGAAGACTGCAGATTCAGGAATAGGTGTGATCAAATGTATTTGGGCTGCCTTGTGGTGACTTCATCTTGTGTCCTCCCTGTCTGTCTATGATGGGCTTCCAGCCCCTCAAGAGGGCCGTGTGCTCTGCATAAATACACATCTTGGCCAGCATGAATTAAAAGCAGCTGGAGATCTGAACTCCCTCAGCTCACACCTTTTGTGAGATTTGACTTTAATAGTAACTCAAATAAGAATGCAAATCTGTTGCCTTTGTAGTCTCTGGATATGAAGCCTTGTTTCAGAAATCTCCTTCAAGCAGAAAGATCTTATGCCCTCCTTGTCCTGAATTATGTTAGAAGATATAAGATAGAACATGAATCAGCCAAAATCTTTTCCCAGAGTCTTCATTCCTGATATGAGGCTGTATTAGCAGAACCACTTTGGTACTGCTTTTAAAAGTGTGACAATTTTCATGAATAAATAGAAAGTTGGACAGAACTGTTTGTGCTATTATGTAATCATCACACAAGCTAGATGATTAAAGGCAGTATGTGTTATTTGCTATTTCATATTTGGCAGTGGCTCAGAACAAATACAGCATAGCTTGAAAATAGTTTTATGGGTTTGTTATTTCCAGAAAGTGACAAAACTTTCATCTCAAAATTCAATCTCTGTGATAATGGATATCTTTTTTAAAATAAGGAGAACTCTGATGTTTCAGAACCTCTAAAAAGGCTGGGGGAACTGTTACGGGTACACTCACAAGGGATATAACTAGGCAGTTAGGAAATGGACAAAGTCAAATGAAAACATATCGATAAACATAAATTCTGAAAAACCAAGAAAAAATTTGATTTAGATATATGTTAACATAGAATCCAAGTCACTGCATTTGGATTTAATGCACTTTGTTTAATTGCTCCCAATGTACTGGAAAGCTAGAATAAAATATGTAGCTATTGCTAGTATTCTTGGGCCTTTTCCAGAAACAAGTCTAGGCAGCACTGATCTTTAGTCTCCTTTAGAGGAATATAACCCTGGAGTCAATGACTCAAAATTTGGATTTAAACTAATGTGTAAGAGAACAAAATGTGTGTCCAATGTGAGCCAAATGGTACTTAAAAGTAGTCTATATTTGGTAAAGTCATGCTGTCTTTCATCTCCTGCATTATTAGCATTATGATCATAGAGATTTCTCATATGCCATATGCTATAGGAAACTTAAAGCTGGACCTGACATTAACTTATTGCTATTTGATTACCCGTATCAATAGCTCCTCTGAATCTGATCATTCTGTATTGTTGTTATTTCAATGGCTGGAGGTTTTTTTAAAAAAAAAGGAACCAAAAGAAAAAAATTCCCTGTCCTTCACTTACCACTTTTAAAGTCTTAAATTCCCTTTTTCTGTTTCTGTGTTACTGACTGAAGTTTTTCAAGTCACTGGAGCTTCTCCATCTCGATCACTTCATTGCCTTGAAATACAGAAGAGCCAGTGATCTTTTTTCCCTTTGACTCATAGGTGAAGGCTCTGGGGACAACAGAGGAAATTATTTTGGCAGCTTAATACAGATTCATCAGTAAGAGTTGGTATTGATAGTATGCATGGAATGAAACTATTAAAAAGTCAAAGAATAGCATTTATGAAAATACAGCATTTATAGCAATATTTTGCCTTAGCATCAACCAAGAAATATATGCATGTAGAGCGACCTAACATTCAATGGAGTGGAAAATAGTTTATGTAAAATCGTCCTCACTATGAAATTGTATCAATATACAGGAAAAAAGGGAGAGATTTTTAAAGGTAAGAAGCAAAGCTGTTCTGTTGCTTTATGAAAAGGCTTTTACATGTGATAAAAACTAGTTTAGACAGCTAAGCAAAAAAGCTAATTCACAGGAATTACCAAAGAAAACAAGTTTTAGGCACTGTGAAGAGAGGTTACATTAAGGTCAGGACCTCATAAATGATCATGACAGAAAATCGTATGCTCTTTTTGTCTGACCTGCATGAAATATCCATGTCTGCTCTAACTCATAAATGATGTTAGGTCTGCAGTCTGACTCATTCATAAACCAGTCTTTGATAATCCTCTGATGGATGGTCATGATTTCTAGTGATGAGAAGATATTTATAGTCTGCTGGTTTGGGTACTTCTCATGCAGACAATCTTTTCCCACAGAAACAATGGAGTGCAACAAGACAAAACTTTTTAGGGAATAGGTTTGATTCCTGCCCAAATCTCTCAGCCCCTGGGGATGTGTGGGAGGCTGGAGAGGTGTCTTTCAAGCAAGAGTTCTTACTGTTCTCCTCCAGTGCCATTGGAGTTGTGGCTCTGAGGTTGTCATCAGCTATTGCCGTTGGCCTTCAAGAACATATAAAAGAAGAGACAGAGTAGTTAATACAGCCTTGGGCTTAGGCTGTGGGGCTGTCAGCTCTATTCATTTGCTTTTCCCTTTTGACTGGGCCTAGAGCCAGATCCTCACACTTTCATCTTTGAAGAAATGGTTCTAGAAGGCCAAGGATGCAAGTGTAAAGGATTATGCACTCAATTACTTTTAGCCAGGTGGTTTCTGTAAGCTACAAAATTCCTGCCAAAGGAAGGGAGAGAAAGATGGGTGTGGTGGGTTTTTAAAATGTCTTGTAATACCAACAATTATCGGTTTTTATCTCTAGTTATAGTACAGTGGTCTCCAAAGAGATTTTTACGTTTCAGGGTAAAAAGGCAAACCCCTAAAATTACAGCTTTACCTTTCTAGCTGTTAAAATTCAATAGTCTACTACAGAAGTTCAAACTGTCAGGAAGTTCTGAGTTCAGTATTATGCAGTTTGCATGCCCTGTTTTTCACTGGTCTTTACCACTCATAGCTTACAGTAGATAATTTTACTTTTAAATGCTGATTAGCTTGGTGGAGCCAGCTTTCCAAAGCTTAGGACAGGACCCTGTGATTTCATACAAAAGGCATTGCTAATCTGTTTCTGGGTTTAAAAAAAGCCCCAAAAGCTTATTAAACTTGAAACCCATAGAAACTGATTTTTCCTGTTTTTTCAGCAATATTGACAGGAAGATATTCTGCTAATACCATTGCATTCTAAATCTTTCTTCGTTGCATGAACTTTTACAAGTGTTCTGTTATTACACAACTTTGTCAGGTATTTTATCTGTGACTTTGGGTTATTGAAGCACAGTGTCCAAGCAATTCCTTAGCGGAGCCAATGTTACAATGTGCTGATAATCTTAGAAGGGTGTATTAAGCTCCCAAACTGGCTCTCAAATTGGCATTTCCTTTATTTGACCAATATATGGGAAATCAGAGGCACTCAGTCTGAGTTGAGGTAACTTACCTGTTTAGCTCAGAAATCTTCTGTACATGCATTTACATTTCAGTGGTTTTCGCCGAACTTTGCCATTTCTTATGCTGGCCAAGAAAGGAGACTTACCTGTACAAACATCTAATATATGGGCTAAATGTGAAATGGGCTTGAGGAATCAGTAACTGAGTCTTGCCAAAATGGCGGATATGCTGTATGGACCTGACAAGTACCATCTTAGTTTTTGGTAAAGAAATAGTGTGCTCAGTGAAACTGTAAAGTTTTGTATTGTGAATTCTGCAATCTTGAGACAGGAAAGTCATCATCCACAAGCTGATCTCTGGGTGCATTTCATAACAGGACTTATAGTGGCTGTCATGTTACATTGGAAGGATTTTTCCATTCAGGTAGTGGCAAAGTCTTTAAACACCTGGACATATCACTGTCTCTAACCATGCATTGCAGCAATCAGGAATGAATCATTCAACAGTCAGTCTGTTGTTTTAGTTTGAGAAAATAACATGAATTTAAACAGAGCCTTATCATACTTGAAATATTGCACACCAAGTATTTTGAGCTGAGAAATATTTTTTAAAAATAATTTTTTACTGGCACTTTAAGAAAAGGGATGGGAAAGTGGACCTATTGTCTGTGCTCACGTGGCACCAACTTTCATGCCATAAGAACTATTGTAACTTAAAATCTGCCTCTAGTGAACGCACATTTCCTGTATGTGTATGCTGCTGCTGGATATGTATGTATAGTGCAGAGTAATTGTTTTCTCCTGGGAGTTGAATAGATGTTTTATATATAATTTCCTTCATTACGTGTACTTTATGGATCTGACATTATAAAATTAATGCTAACTTCGTTGTACCTAACAATATAAGGAAAATGCAAAATTCCCTCCTCCTGCTTATCCTTGTCAGTATAGTCAACTGCAAGCCATGACGAGGTTATATATAGACAACCTAGACTGTCTTTCTCAAGAGATCTCAAGCCAAAGGCAGTTTTAATGAAGCATGTGTGGTACTGAATAGAGAATTCTTCCCTTTGTTTGTTTTCTTTGGTTTGGTTTTAGAGGTTTTTAAGTGGTTAAAAGGGAAACCAAATTGCTTGGACCATGAGGCACAGGTAAAAATCTGTGACGTGACAGTCATTTTGCTTTTCTTGGAAAATGAGAGGAAGAGGGCTGTTAACACCCCCAAAAATGAGATGATGGGATAGGTGTTAAGTATTTAGAGTGAACATGACACAGCCATCCTTGGGAGCAGAAGCTATGATGTTGCAAGAATCTAGGTATCTCCACAAATTGATTACTTAAAATATTCTACAGAATGCAAAGTGGGGAATGGAATCAGATCAGTAACACTGCAGGATCTGACTTTACATAGCTGCTCAGAGCTCTGAGTTCGTATCAGTCCCGCAGAAGTCATGTCCTCCATCTGGTAACTGGGGCATATTGGAATGCTTTCCTGTTCTCTATCTTTTACAAACTCACAGATTAATTAAGATGAGTGTAAGGAACCTGTTTGGTGGTGAGTAGACCAAGGGTTTGAAACAGTATGGAGAATTGTGAAACAACACTGGGGTACAAACCTGTTCATAGGGAAAATTTGGTATTTCCAGGATAAGAGTCCTCAATGTATAAAAAGTTGTCCCTAGAGAGAAAGCCAAGACTGATTCACTCTTGCTTTAACCTTCTGTGCCGAACACAAACAAACTTAAGGTACAAAGAGATTGGGAATTAATTGGTGTAATTAACATTTTGTGATTATAATGACTTCAATCAATACTTTATGTAAATAGTTGTATTGATGTGTTGAAAAATGGGTACTAGTTGTATTTGGATGGGGATAAAAAAAAACCAATCCACTTTAAAGTCCTAATGAAATTCAAACCTTTCAGCTCAGGTGAAGTCCTGACCACATCTTTTTCAAGGTAAAAAGAAGATCCTTTAGTGACCTATTTAATTAAAATGGCTCTGATACAGCTGCTGACTAAACCTCATGAAATGAGGTGACTGGAGGATGAAGCACATTCCCCTGCTGACAGTTCCCTCTGTTAAACCACTGTGTTTCATCATGTTAACAAAGCAAAACAGAGAAACCATCCTGATCTGAGCTAGCAGCAGTGAAACCCCTTCCCATTGTGGGAGTAGCCTGGGGCACTTGGTTTAGATGTCAAAGGAGTAAATGGGATATCAAGAAGCTTTCAAGGCCAGGAGGAAAGGGTTAGAAGCCTCTTTTTAGATGAGTGAATGGGATCTGATTTCTTCCTCTGCGTCTAGAAACCACCTTCAAATTGTTCTTCAGTTCTTTTTCTTTCTGAAGTTGTATTTAGAATGCATAGGTTAGTGACCAGAAAAGGTTAGATAGGAGCTGCCAGTGTTCCAACACTCCAATCTTCAGTTTTCTGTCATAAATGGTATCTTTAACATACCTTATTTGCCAGTAGTTCCATTTTTTTCCTCTTTTGAATGAGAGTAGGAGATTGGGAGACATGAAAATGTAATCACTGCTCAAATTAAGACAAATACTTCCTGAGTCATCTATTTAGGTGCATAATGGAATGAAAAATAATAAAAAATATTTATTCTTGATGTTCAGAAAAAGGAAGATGGGTTTGAAATACGAGTTTGTAAATCTGCAGATGTAAGGAGGCCTTAAGCATCATGGAATTAGTTCTTTCCAATAAGATCAGCATGCTTTTATGGTTCGACTTGGTCGTCTTAAGGGTCTTTTCTAATCTAAATGACTCTATGAAATATTTCAGGTCTTCAATTTTGATGTTGATGGATATCTTCTCCCAGGGTACTGGAGGTCATGGGTGACAGGCCTTCCTTGTGGCAGTCTGAGGACTGAGACAAGTCAGGATTGACAGATCTTGCAAATACTTTGTTGTGAAGTCTTGGTGTATGATTGTCATTTGTGGTAACTCTACATTTGGCCAACATTTCAAAGAAAATAGTGACAAAGTAAACGAACAAGCATTTTACGTATACAGTGTTAGTCTTGGTTTTAGAGACAGAATAAAATACTTTTGTTATGGTTTTTGTCTTCTCAAAGGACAAGTCAACTTATGGCTAGGAATGCTTAAAGCGTTGCTGGAGTTTGTTACTAATTTGATATTAGTTTTGTTAAACCTGCCCCCCTTTTGCGAGTCATAATGAAGCATTAAATTCTTCAAGAGAGCCTCATAAGCAAACTCTTCTAGTCCTCAAAGAGGAGGCAGTTTATGCCAGGTATTGGCCAAAAATAGCTGTTGGGATTTCACACAGTAAGCATGTGTCTCATCAGCATTCTGCAGTGCTGCCAAAGTTTGCTATAGCATGAAGGAGAAAGAAACAAAGAAACATAAGGAGAAGGGGGGGGACAGGAAGCTAATGAGAAGAAAAATTGCTTTTTAGCTGTTCATTGGAACTATTTTGGTTTCCCAGTGAACCTGAACAGCATCTTAGGTGATAATGGGGGAAAGCTAGCATGTTTGGCACCTGAGGAGGACACATTTGCAGTTTGGGCACTCTGGAAAGAGCCAGTTCAAGTGTTTCGTTAAACAGTGATAGGATGGAGTTTCTGTACTTTCCCCAGTGTCTTGTTGAACTGGAACCTTAGTCTGGCTCCAACGGCAAAAGGGCCCCCAGACCATTGTAGATCTTAGACTTGAAATGCCGTGGACCACACTCTCTTATTAATGAAGGGTTCATATTTCGTGCACACATAAATGTCTTGTTTAAATATCCTGGGAATATAAAGGGATCTTGAAGTGGCTGTAAATGCCATAGGGTACAAGACTTTCTTATATGACAATCAAACAATAGGTAGTTGGGTTTGTATAATTTGGTGGGGGTTTTTTTTAGCATAGGACAGCATACAGTGCAGTTATTTGAGAGAGCAATTCAAAGGAAATTTCAGAAGACTCCTGCTTGGGTCTACCTTCATCTGATAATTGCTTTCACTGTGTCACTTAGAATAGCAGATAGCAACTCTTCCTCTGAAGATCTCCCTTCTCATTTGCAGCTCATAATGCTCTCAGTGTTTTGGTGGGGCTGACAGAAAGATTCTGTTGAAGTCAATGTGTTGAACTCCAAACATCAGAAAGATGTCAAGGTGTGTGTGACATCTTTTGAAGATGTAAAGCCAAGAAGTTCAGAAAGTCACTTAGCAGGACATGGGTGGCAGCCACACTACCATTCTCTTTTCCCTAGAGAAGTAAGCCCTGTGAGCTTTTCTCTGTGTAAATATGATTCTTTTTCCTATGCATTTGTTCTCTCACACCTCATCTTCCACTAATAAATTTTGAATTGAGTGGTTCGAAGCACAGTGGTCTCAAAATACTGAGTTTCTAGATATTACAGGAAAACAAGCATTACTAGTGCCCTACTATACACCCAGACCAGTCTGCTATGCAATCCTTATCACATAGTGAACAGTCCCTATAAGCCATAGGAGAAATTTGTTTTGCNTGGCAACTTTATTTGGCCTCCTTATTCCAGAACTGCTTGTCTGCAGATAGTGAAAGTGTTGTGCTGCTTATTACAGGTAGAATAAATTAATTTTCCATCTTCCCTGTGTTCTAAAGGCTCTTCATAGCTATAGTTATGATGTTTGCTATCACTCTGTGGCCTTGAGTGATGGTAATACCAGTTCTAAACTTCTGTTTCATTTATGCTATAAGAAGGATTTGACTAATAGAAAGATTTATGGGCTCTAAAGCATGTATGGAAAAAGTCAGTTGCTCAAGGGGCTCTTCTGCTTTGTCCTCAGCACAGCATAAATTGCCAGGAAAGATGGGATCCAACTGAAGCTCTAATGATTCAGCTTTGTTGAAAGCAAAGGTAGAAAAAGCTAAAAAACCTTTTCTGGGGATGCCTTTGATATGGCTAAGGAAGTGGAGACTGCTCTGTATCTACCTCAATTCTACTTCTGAAAAAGATGAGATAAAATATTTCTACCCTTTGTACCTGTAAAAGACACAAACCTGAAATCTAGGGAGTCCCTGTAGGCTTCAGGACTATTCTTCAGTCCATTTACCGGCTTAGCCTCTTATTCACTTTCAGACTTGCTTTGTATTTAGCTGAAAAAAAAGATGGCTTAAAATCAAAATACTTTAAATACTGTGCCTCAGTAACTTGCTGTGTGCATGTTGTGTGTTACTTACCTTCCAGAGGTTTATAGCCATATGAAAGCAGTCTGGTGTTTCTGCTGCATTGTGTCATGAAATATCTTTACTTTGTGTAACACTTTTGACTACTGACAAGTGACATTTTCTTCTGGCATGCCTCCTGCTTTACCTTTAATGTAGAAGCATGTAGAAAGTATTCTGTCAACATTTCTGAAGGCAGGACGGGGAGTGGGGCTTCTAAGCCATTTTGGTACTTTTGATGTCTTTAAAGCAATGTTGCTAGGCTCATATTTATTTGTGCAACAATTATGTATGCTGTCGTCAGAGCCATGCCAGAAATAATAGCCACATTAATGGCATCAACACCTTTACAAATCAATTAATCCCTTAGAATTCTCCTGAGGGGAAGAAAGAGGGGAAGAAGGGCAAAGGCAAAAATAGCCCTTAAAAGAATTGGCTCGAGACCATAAGGTAAAAGAGAAACCTGACAAACTGTACTGGGCAAGTGCAAATATGCAGTATTTTGCACCCTCTAGAGAGCTGTCAGGCTGGAACATGGTGCTTATGGGGCAGAAACTGGGACTGGGAGTGTACATTTAGAAGGCAGAATAGATGGGGTTTTTGTGAGCTGGCACAGGGTTCATAGAAGCAAATAAAAGCAGTTGGCCAGATCAAGGTGTTTTGTAGAGATTGTGCGTGTGTGTGCTCTGTGAACCATTTTTTCACTGAGCTGCAAAGCTGAGAGGAACCACTAGTCCTTGCAATGGAGACAAACATGTAGGAGAAACGGCATTTGGGAATCCTAACAGCTGTTTCTGCTTTTTAATTCCTTGGCCTTATATTGCAATAGAAGTCATTAAACCTTCAATGATCCAGTTGGTTCTGCTACAGGTTCTTTATTTGTCTTCAGGCAGGCTCTGGGAAATAATTATGATTAAACTGCTTTTATTCTACTGTAAGTCCTTGTCTCCATTTACCTCTAAGAAGTCCTCCTTGGACCTGTCTGCCAATACTGATGCAGCTGGACCGAGTGCATTTTTCCTTTCCTCTTTTTTGCTGTTTCCCCCCCACTCTTTTTGAGTGAGAACAAGCATTTTGAGTGAGAACAGAGCAATAATTCATGGGAGTTCTGCTGTGGCACATGATTCCCCTCCCACTTCTGCATGTTTGTTGTCTATACTCTGTCAACCTGATGTTAAAAAAATCTCAGACCAAGAACTCAAGGCAAAAGTAGTTTATGCATCTTTGAAGAGATTTCAGTGACCTGAAGAGGAGATTTTTAAGAAGGCTGGGCTTTGTTTATACCTCATGAGGTATAAAATGAGATCAGGCAGTTACAGCAAAATTGGTGACTTTCTAAATGTTTGTCATTTTGGCCATGTCATGAAGACGTGTTAGTCTGTTTCATTAGCTAAACATGTGTGGGACAGTTATCTTCATGATGCTTCACTAGCAATATATGTTTTAAAATGATAATTTATACTCAAAGTTGTCCATGTGATTGTGTTCATTGTCTTGTTCTTCTGTCCCAGTTAGTCTTGAAATAGCTTTAAAAAACCAATAATGACAAACAATATATAATTTTTTTCTTTCTGCTTAAGTGGTTAGTAAATTGTGATATGCTTTTCTTTCTGTGCCAAATATATGAACAGATCATAGATGATTAAATGCTAAGGTCTCCTTCAGAGAAAAAGAACATTAATATGTTAGACTGTTTTAGAAATCAGTATCTTCTGATTGATAATGAAATCAGACAATGCAAATCAAGTGAAAATGAATTATAGTTGATGCCTGACTGACTAGTTGTTTACAAGATTCTAATGTGTGGGGTATTTTTGCCAAGACTTACTAAATGATGAAATGATATTGCAATTATAATTATGACTGGCAGAGACATTTGTTAAAATTCTGCTATTTCTTCTTCAAAACATAATCAATTAGAAAGAGGCCTTTGAAAATAATGAGAACAAAAGTCAGGAAGTAGCCAAATAATCACTTGGCTGCTTCAGTTTAAAGAAACAGGAAAATTCTTCCCACTCACAATTAAAAATTAAGTTACTAAAATTGTGTCTTCTGTCCTGCAAGTTCATGGATTGTATGTGTCTGAAAGAGAGAAATAACTGTAAAACTGCCTACTTCTCTGCAGGAGAGAAGCCAATAAAGGTCAGGTTTAACCTTCTCTATAACCAAAATCAACACGTTCTGAATGAATGACTAAAAAGGCCATTTACTGCTCCAAGTATTCACTACACCAAGTGAGATCCTTTGAGCTAGCTAATGATTCTAAAACTAATCACATTCCCAATTATATGCTTATAATTATTATTATCAAATTATTGATTTGCATAGCCTGAGCATTCAAAGCATCAACCTGGATTAATGTCTTACTGTTCCAGGGATGGTATGAGTAGAATGAAAAGGGCCAACCACAGTTACAGTCTGAACAGAGAAATATGATAGCCCAGGTAAGTATAGCAAAACTCTGAAAGAAACTAGGAGGCTGAAGAGAACAGAGATGTGTTGTTACGTCTGGTCTGGGGTTTTTTGTTGGTTTATTTTCTTTTTCTGTGCGATTGGATACTGAGGCTGAGGTTCACCTGGTACATCATTGCCTGCTTCCAGGTCATACAGCTTTGCTTAGGGGTTGAGCAGTGTGGGTGTCAATAGTGAGTTTTTGAGATGTCCCACTCAAGAAGTCCTCACAAGCTTTTCTGAGAAAAATAGATACCCAGTTTTCTGTAAAACCTAGAGGTTTTAGTAATTAGACCAGAATATGATGTCATGTTTTGGAAAGAAAACAAAAAAAATGAGCCTTTCCTCCCTGACCCCACTCACTCCCTCACCTGCAATTCTTATGCCTAGACACCAAAAATTGGAGAAAATTCAACTAAGTTTGGAAAACCAGACTTGAACTAAATTGTCTATTGTAAAAATGGGAGTCTAGAGTATTTTAAAATGAGATTTCTAAAAGCTCTTTAATTTCACTGCCGCTAAACTTATATGCAAAGCTTTTGAGGCTAGGAGGATTGGCAGCAAGATGGATTATTCCATTCACACAGTATAATAGTAATTAAATGTACAGTGAAAGCCTTTACAAGATTCTGCCAAAATTACTGAAATTATATTGAACCAAACCCGTGACTAGTGCAACTCCATCTGTGTCAGTGATCCTGCTACATCTAAGCACAGCGAGATGATGAGTCATGAGGAAAATTGTATTTTCAAGGAAACAGAGGGCAAATGGGTTATTGTAGTATAAACATGAAGCAAGTTTCTAAAATTACATTTGACAAAAGACAGTATTCTTTCATATTTTCCCAGCTGGTTAAAATTTAACTAGTTTCAGGAGACAGTATACAGGGTTTGGTCAGAAGTGATGTAGGGAGGGGAAACCTTTCATAAAGAATTGCTAACAAATGGGATTCAACACTCAAGAGGCTCAGATGGCCTATTAATTCTGGCTCTGGCTTTCTTCCAAAACAACTGTGCTTCTCTTAATTCATGGCTAATTTCTATCAGAGATACCAAGAGACTATTTCTTTTTTCGACAGGAAGCATCCACATCGCTTAAATGGATTCGTACGAGGGGCTTTAGTGGGCAGGCATTGATTGGCTCGTCTCTGGGGCCCCGCAGAGGCCCGATGGGTACTGGTTTGACACTGGCAGCAAATGAAATACGACCTCCTGTAAGCGGGCCTGAGCTTCTGGGCCTTTGTGGAATCCGGTAGCTAAGGACCTTTTCAATCCCTTTTAATTAATGAAGTGATTTGACTTGACTGAGATTACACTTACAATAATGAATTAAAAAGTAATAAAAAGAAATCTCTTAACAAATATGCAACAGAGAATGAGGACCAAATTCAGTATGTATCTGATCTCCATTGTATATCTTATTTCTGTGTGCACTTCAGATCGATAGTTTTAAAAGGAAGGCTCTTATCTTCCAAGCACTGACATCTGCATACTTCATTTTTTCAAGTGCTTTTGTATAGAAGATTAAAATTATGATGACCTCATATGCCTAGATGATTAGTTTAGTCCTTTCTTATCTCTGTTGTGCTAAATCTCTCTATTCCTCAGGATTTTTGACATCTTATCCTAGCCACTTCTGTACTGTATTTTTCTCCAGTGGTATGGCTTGCTTTTTAGTCACATTTTGCTGCATACCAGTGAGCAATGGTCATTGTGTATAATTTGTAATGGGAATGCAGTCTTCCAGTGTCACTTCTGATTGGCACAAAGTGAGTGTGAATCTATACCCGGCCTAATTTAAATGATTCCCCTCTGTATTATGTCTGAAATTCCTCCGCCTTCTCCCTCCATTCCCTCTCTTCGTTGTACTTTAAGGTGACATGCTGTAGAAATGGTCCTAAATTTACTTGGAGAACAGCTACATTCTTGACTCTGATGGGTATGTTATAATTTTGCAGATAATTTGGAGATGTCACTGTCACTAGCTTTTCTCCTGGTGTGTTTTGAGTTCAAATGCAATTTAAGTCAGTTCAAGTCTAGAAAAGCTCCACAATAATAGTTTGGGGCCATTCTGATCCAGGGAAAGAGCTGTGGCTAGCTTGAATTCTCCCTCATGTCATGTTTCAAGGTGTCAGAAGTGGCTGGCTGGCTGAGAGGGTGTTTCACTGAAACACTTGATTTAAACACTCAAAGCAGATGCCCAAACTATAGGAAAACATGGGTTGATGGCATAAGTAGATCAACGCCTCTGTATTCTTGGCTAAAATTTTGACATCTAGGGGCATTCATGAATATCAAGTATATTTAAATGCATAGATGAGATTAACTAAGCAAAACCATGGAGGAAACTTCATTCCAAGAGTTACATCTTTGCTCACATTATTACATTATTATGTTCATGGACATACATAAACCACTGTGTGTGAGAACACCACAGTGAAATGTGACACACAGATTATCTTGGAGCCTTCCATACGCATGATTTCTGCTGTTCAGGAATGGCAAGATGACTGTAGTAATCAGTCTGCTTTATTATATTATAACATGTGCTTGAAGTTCAGTTTTTTCAGTTTCTTTTCTTTTATGACAACCAGTTGTCTTCCTCTGCTGCAGCATAGATATATTGTTTGCTAGAACATGAAATTACTCTTTCATGTTGTCCATGGAAGTCACTTTCTTTTTCTTTTTTTTTTCCCACTGTAGAAAAGAATGCCATCAACATAAGATTGAAGCAGAAAACTTAAATTTTTTTGTCAGATTTTTAAAAATTACTTCATCATTTTGATAGACTAGAGCAAAAGAGGAGAAGAGATGTTATAAAGACCTTGTGTATGATCCACTGGGAGCTCATTAAAAAGCAGTTATACTTAGATACTATAAGGTTTTTAGGATGAGAAGCATCTTAACATGTAGAAGAGGAGGATTTAGAGTGATAAACACTGAGCCGTGGTATAGCAGTCAGTTTAATAACAAAGTATTGTTTCTATTGCTACTTTAGTTTTCAGCATTTACAGCTTGGTTAAGGTGCCACTTAATTACACAAATTTGTAAGAAATGTCTCCTTAATTGCTAATGTAGTGGGAGAATCCACAGAGAGGTGGTGGTTATCCTCTACTTTAATCTTTTCTCTATTGCTTAAAAGCAACTGACCTAATATTAGCAACCCCTCTTGCTCTCTGGAGAAGCTTCACTG
This sequence comes from Sakesphorus luctuosus, assembly GCA_013396695.1. Taxonomy (NCBI): domain Eukaryota; kingdom Metazoa; phylum Chordata; class Aves; order Passeriformes; family Thamnophilidae; genus Sakesphorus; species Sakesphorus luctuosus. The sequence continues at coordinate 111,521 of VWZD01011452.1, forward strand.
CAGATTTAAGTTTGGAACTACAATAGTTTTATATGCATATGTAGATTTTAGATTAACTTGAAATTAGGAGTCATCAGTGGATGAACAGCTGCATTTGATAAATGTGATTTTACTGGCCAGGGATATCTAATGGATACTCTGAAAGAAGAATTAATCTACGGGTTATAGAGTTACAAGCCCTACATCCAGCAGGCTTAACTATATTTTCCTTTGCAACTTACTTCCAGTGCTTTTAAGCCAACGCTACCCAGTTGGCAAGTAAGCTCACTGAAGATTTAGTAACTCTTTTATTCCCACCATTATTCTGCGGTGGCTTTTGCAGTTCGGAGCTTGACTTACTGCGGAGGGCGTGCGGCGAGCGGGGCCGGTGCCGCCGTGCGGTGTCTGTGAGCTGCGAGCGGGCGGGGCGCGGTCCCACTGCCTCGGGCTGCCGAACGCCGCACCTGAAGCTGCTGTGGAGCTACACCTGAGGGCGGCCGTCGCCGGGGCCGGGGCTGGGGCTGGGGCCGGGGCCGGGCGGCGGGGACGGCACCAGGTGGCAGCACCGCACCGGCGATGCAGAGCCGCACCGCGCTGTCCCGCCGGTACGGACTGGGCACCGCTGGAAACATCAAACGTGCACCGGCCCCGAGATAGAATTTCAGCTCGGCTAAAAGTTTCTCCTCGGGGAGATGCCGTTGCTGAGGATGGCTAGAGTGCTCCCAGTCGTGCGGAAAGTCCGTGATGCAGAAAGGGAAGGCAAAGAAAATGTATTGATGTCTCAGCAGCTTAGAAAGGTTGGAGTCGGATAATTTTAAGGTGCTGCTTATAGCTAAAGATGCTGCTGCTTTGGTAGGTGATTGAAAGAAGAAAATCTTGTAAGAGACTTCTCTGTGGAAGGCAGCAAGTTGACTGGAGCATGGGAGGATTGAAGTTGCCCATAAGTTACAGATAAACATGTACTTGTACATGTTTACATTTGTGTATGATTGCGGTACCTCAGTTTAGTTATCTAAATATCCTGGTGCCATGACTTTCCTATAAAGTAATAAGCATTCATTTTCTATAGAGTGGTCTGTTGGTATTTTGTTTTTAGAGAGAGTTTGAATTACCTGGAAAATGTGCTTGAGAATAGAGAAACATGCCAAACTGGTAGAGTAGAAAGGATACAGAGATACTGGGAAGGAGGGGAAAGAAAAAACAGATGTATTTATTTTGTAAAGGGTGAAATGCTCACAATGGTTAGCTGCCCACTAGAGAAGGTGGTGATAGAAAGAAGTTTTTCTTAAACTTTGAGTATAATCAATTGGAAAATGGAGGAATTATCCTGGGAAAGGTATGTTAGTGATACTATATTCAAGTACCTTATCAATAGCATTTTAGACAATCTATATTTGAGGAAATGACTGTTCTAATCTGAAATAATGCAGAAGGAAAGATTCAGGAATGACAAAATAGGTAAAATCTATTTCGCCTTCCAAAACTCAAGAGCAGTGGGAGGAAGAGGGCTGTGAGACAGGAATGAAACTTTATGGAATGGTAAAAAGTTTGGTGTAATGGAAAGGAAGATTATACGGAAAAGAGAGTTGAAGAATTATGCTGAGAATGAGAAAGAACCAAGAGTCAGCAAAAATCTCTTTCAGGAGAACTGGAAGAGGGGCAGGAAGAATTGGAGTGTCCCACCCTCAAATTTAAGGTACATTGCATCCTTATCAGTACATTAGCAGGTGAATTGTTGAGAGTTCAGAGAAATTAAGTTCCTTGTTGGAAATATGTGTGGTTTATTTTCTTAGGTGGCAACTTTGGGCTCTGTGACCCATTTACCTTCAGTTTCCCTTAAATCGACTCTTTGGGTATCACCAGTTTTGATATTGTATCTGAGATTTATTAGTGAGATTTGTGCTGTGCTGCCATATTCCAGTTCCATTGTGCACTACGTTCCCTGGCAATACTCATTTCTGTGATCCCCCCAAAGTCCTATGAGAAGGCAATGACAATATTTCATAAGTTTCCCTCTGTGGATCCAATAGTGCTTTATGATAGCCGTCAGCATCCGTATTCTCGTTGTATAAACAGAGACTCTCTGCCCAGGATTAAAGGGAGACATGAAAGACAGGTCCATTTACTCACTACTGATTATGACTGTCTAAATATACAGAGATCCTGCCTAGGAAATTTCTGACTTGGTGTTTGCTGGAAGGTGCACCCAAGGAAAGATGTCCATACTACCTAGTCTCTTAAAAGTCTGCTTGTCTTCGCAGCTTGCGGGCTGTGCAAGCTGTGATCTGGCCTGGCACATCCATTTTTGTGATGTCTGTGGCTTCAGATAAAGGCACATTTGCTTTAATTTAAAAATTAAAAAATAATAAATATTCAGAAAAGCATAATTTTAGAGAACTGTATATCATCCTAAATGCACTGCTAGGTCTTAGTGTTCAATGCAGCACTTACCCGTGGCAATATTTACATTATGTTGCATCTTCCCTGCCTTGTACCATGTGATTCTCTTTCAGCACATTGCCCTCTAGTATTGTCTAAATAAATACAAGACGAGTCAGCTATAGAAATTGAGTTATTTTTACTATTTTCATGTAATAACTGTGAGCCCTGCAGGCCTAGTGCTGGCAAAATACCATAGATTTGTCATTTGGAAGCAGAAATTTCTGTATAATTTCCCAAATAGAATTTTGGTCCCCTCTGCTGCACTGAATTTGTTATTGTCGCATGTTTTTCCTGGTGTTTCTAATGAGCTGTTAATGAGCTGCTAACTACGTATGTAAATTAAATGGGGTTAGACATTGAAAGGTTATCAAGAAATAAAATGCCATATAATACTTCAAAGTGTTATAAAATAAATTAGTGTATTTAATTTTGCTGGCACAAAGCTGATATTTAATAACCTATAGCCTCAATTCTTCTAAATGATGGTAATTTAAGACATTTTCAATCTGTATCCCAAGTGACACAGCAAACAAGTTCTTTCATTCCCCTTTCATTGCAAAGAAATATTTATAGTGTAGGTGTGAGTTCCTGTGTGCCTCAACTGAATGATCAAGTTATTAAAGATAGTTCAAGACCGGTGAAGCTCACTGTAAATGTTTTTTGTTATGATCTAATACAGCAGGCTAAGAATGTGGCAAAGGTGAATGCTTTGTCTGTGGTGATCTTTTAGAAACTGTGATACTGGCAGCTGCAGTTATCTTGCTTGTCACTTGTGGTTGTGTTTTAGCACTCCAATAACAAAGTGTTGAGGAGCAGGCTTTCCCCAACATGAGGGTGCTGTGGTGAAACAGCTTTTACTGCAGGCCTCCATCACCTTGCAAAGAAGGGACATCACAGCCTTTCCTTCAGTGGCACAGCAGAAAGATCTTGAAGAGGTGGTGAGGCTGCTGCTCTGGAGGTTCACTGATGAAACCAAGGTATGTCTTGTAAATATTAATATTTCTATTAGAGGTATTGGTATCACAGGACAAGGAGCATCTTATTCTCTCAGTGCTCACCCCAGAGCTCAAATGGCCTCCTCACCTGTGGAAAGTTGAACTTCTCCGTGCATCTGACTGGGCAGGCATTAGTTAGACTGAACAACCCATGCTTTAATGCAATTCTCACCTGGACATAGTATCTATATACAAAGCTACTACATTAAAACCAGGCATCAGCTCAGGGCTAATTTTTAGTTTGTGCAATTAAGAAGCTGAAAAACAATATCATAGTGAAAAATGTAGGATTTAGCATCACAGAATGGAATTTACTCATTTGTTTGACAAGTGTAGTTTAGCTTAAATAATGTAGAATAATACTTTCTAGTATGCTAGCAAATGTTCTGCAGTATGTATTGTGAAATTAATGAGGTTGTGGTAATATGAGACCTCCCTACCACACTTTACCATTAAATGTTTGCTGAAAAGTAGGACAGGGAACAATTCTTTATGGTGGCTGACTTGTGAAGAAGTCTGATTAGTCTACTAAGCATCTACATTATTCTGCCAGACTTCAGGGTAAAGAGGTATTTGCTACCTCATGTTGAATACTACAGCTATATACAAGATGTTTAAATCTGTCTGTTCTTTCTCATTATTTGAATACTTAAATATTTTGCATAATATTATGGTTAGATTAGTAGCAGTATTTCAATTGTTTTGTAAAAACAGAAGAATTTGTAGACAAAAAGAAAAACATATACAACCAGGCTGCCTTTGCTTCTCATAGTTTCACAGAGTAGCTGAAGGAATTTCACTGTGTTTTCGCACCATACCTAGTTCAGAGGAATGGATTTTTTCTGAATTTCACTCAATTTAGAGATCTGGGATTAGATCCTTACCTATTGTGTCACTATGTGGCACTGAAACAAAAGGTATTTTTTTACTTTTTTTTTAATTGAGCCATCCTTGTTGCTTGCAAAAAATAAGATACATAATTTATGTTCATTTCCCAGGAGAATGACAATTTTGTCCTAAAAGCCTGTAGGGACTTTAATAATCTGAAGTCAGCACTCCAAAAGCTAGTAACATAAAGCAGCACTCCACTGCAGACAAACTAATCCTCCAACAATGTTTCATTCAATCAAAAAATGCTGCAGATTGGAGGTGTTATTGCATGCCTGTGTTTTCAAGAGATTATTGTGAATGAACCGTATTTTCCACTGAATAGTTACAGCAAAATAACCTACCCATCTAAATGTTTCCCATGGTAATTTTGCCCTAAATGAGCAAAGATTGGGAAACAAGTAATTTTTTGTTTTAACTTTTCTCCCTTTCAGTATGCAAACAAAAGCTGTCATGAAAAAAGTAATACTTGTGATTTAAACTTCAAAAGTGAAATTTATTTTATTATATGATGTTGATAACTTCTCAAGCTGATTAGATCCTGAAAGCTGTGTCTATTTTTATCTTGGACTAAGTCTGAAAAAAAAAGCTGAGAAATCTTGTTATAACATATTTGAATTTTTTTGCCACGTGTTTCTCTAGGAATCGGCCACTTTCTCCGTGTATGTGTTTTGTTTTGCAAAATCAATACCTAATGGATCTTTCCCAGCACATGCAGTTTTCCACAAAGTGCGGATAACAAAATGTGGTGTTTTGGACAAAATCTTGTTTCTGATTTTGTGATTTTAGTGGAGTGCCCATATCCTGCTTTTCAGATGCTCAGCTACATGCTTTTGTTTCTGAAGGCATTGCTGTGTGTCCGATGATAGACCCAAATGTTTAAGAACACAAGATCTGTCTGCAGAAAGAGTCATGGCTGAAGCCTCCATGGCTGAGATGACAGGTCAGTTCCTGATTCTGCCATTCCCTTCATTAAGGCTTGAGGCTCATCTGAAGAGACTCACAAAAGATGTGAGGGGTGTAACCTTGTGCTAGTCTTAGGGTAGTTCAATATTTCCTCAAGTTCTTTCTAAAAAGCCCTTCAAGTGAAATGTACAAGGATAGGTGATGGCCCAATTGCTGTTCCAGATGAATAAATTTTTTTCATAGCAAAGCTCTCAAATCCCTGTCAAGTATTGTCAGATGTGGAGAGGACCCAGAAACTTGGCACATGGGCTGGATCGCAACCCCCTGTTCAGGCCTGTTTGGGGGAAAACAGGCCTGTCAGGTGTGCCTGCTGTGGTGACTAACCAGAAGTTGGAGAGGTTAGCTGTCAGCTGGATGCTTTGCCGCGGACCCATAGTTTATTCTTAAAAGAAAATCCAAGCGAGGTAATGAAACCAGCCACAGAGTTAATCCAAAGCCAGAGATGCGTCAGTGCCTTGTGAAACACACATTACCAAATAATCTGATGACACAGTGACTGCTTTAGCTATGGACTGCTCTTGATTTCTGTTCATGTCTCACTGCTTCTTAGCAATTAAATGTTTTGTTTTTAAGGCTCAAAGCCCAGCTTCACAGAGCAGGGATGAAGTTTCAGGCTAGGTTAAGAAGACTTTTACAGTGAGGTGCCATCAAGTACTGCAACGGTACAAATGGACACTTAGAGCTTATTAAGCAGGAAACAACTCCACTGATGCACAGCATCCCATCTGGCATTTTATATGGCTGAGATTGAAGATGAGAGGATAAAGGTGTGATAATAATGAAAGAGAAGTGGTGGTGATGAAATGTTTGTACTGGTAATTGTTTTATGAAGAAAACAAAATGAAAAGGGGGAATGGGAAAAAAGAAAAATTACTGTATTGAGGGATGTATTTATGAACCACAACCTTCCTTCTGTAAAGTGAGGGGGGCAAGTATTTTAGCCCAAGGAGGTCATTCCATGCAAACCTCTAAACGAAAGAGGATTTGGGAACGATAGAAGGAGGGGGGAGAATACGCTTCTTACACTTTAATGAATTCTTTGCTGCTCATAGATAGGAACTGGAACTCCACACTATTAGCCACAAATGGCATTTTGAAATGACTTTTTTTTTTTGGGCAAACCCAAAAGACATTGCTAAGATTTACATTTTCAAATATATGCTGACCTTTTTTTCCTCTTTCTTTTAGTTCATTTGTCATCAGTATGTAATTGAATCAATATATTTCCTGATCAACCCAAAGATTGAATAAGGTCATGGGAAGCCATGTGTGGACATTAAAAATCATTATTTTACTCAAAATGAGCAGAGATGGCATAGACCATTCAGAGTTCCAAATGAAATTCTATTAGATTCTATTACACTTTTACAATTATAGAGACGTTCCAATATTACAAGGGGAAATGAAGTCATAATAAAAAAGCCCAGAGGTGTATTACAAAGAAATGGGCATACTATTTTTCTAGTTAAAAACTTGATGAAAGGAGCTCTGCTACTTTTCAGTTGCTGAGATGTGACCTTGTTCTTAAAAAAAAGGAAAAAATACTGGGAACCAGTTTTTTTCTAACCCTTTCCACTTCTTGTTTCACAGCATGCTTTCAAGGAGGACAGGATGTTTAATCTGATTTTAATGATAAAAAATATAGAAAGATGCACAGAAATAAGTTTGATATATTTAAACACAAATCATTTTTAGTGTCTGACAACTGGAAAAGTAGTTTTGGGGAGCTGCTTGCTGATTTGTGAAAGTTGGAAAGACAAGAGCTCAAATAAGAGACACAAATGTAATAATTTTATATGCTTTCCTGAACTGCTCCTCTTTATCTTTGCAGCCTCACTAAAATGTTTGGTCAAGCTACACATCTTGGGTTTGAGGTGCGCTTGTTTTGATTAGAGTTTTTTTGGGAAACCCAAAATCTGTGTCTGATGGAGAACTCATTCCTATATTTGGGATAGACAGTAGTGCATTGACCTGCAGCTATGGATGCGGTTATTGTAGAGTTTTAAAGTCTCAGTCATCTGACCAAGGATTGTCTCATCTTGGCATTCCATGGAGAAGAGTGGAACAAAACAGTTTGTGGAGTTTTAACTCCATCTCAGACCTGCAGGAATGGGGGAAGGATCTCTGTGTGGTCTTTTTTCCAAGAATCAAACACAATGTTTGCATTAGTTCTATGCTTAAATGTTGACCTAAATGTCAGTGAACTGTTTCTCTACTACTGCATCCAAAGAAATAAGGCAAAACATGGAGATTGTCCAGTGACAAATTAAATGAAAAATGAAGCAATGAAATGTTGCCTGAGAATACCCAAGAAACAGAGAAAAATGTTAGGGTGTTCCAAACTCCTATCTACATGAAAAGCTGCTAATACTAAGGAAATACAGAAATACCATAGATCAAGCAGGACTTTGGAATCCTACTCATTCTGTAAGGGTTTTGTGAACATCACCTGATAAAATCAGAATTGTACTGAGAAACGCTCTTTGGTGCAGATATAGGTGTTATACACACAGAATTCTGGACAGGCCTTGGCTGCAAAGGTAGCTCAGTTTCTATGGGGGCATGAAAAAGGAAACAAAGTCTTCAGTGGAACTTTTCTAGACTATGTCAAATCACAACTTCAATGGGTATCTGTTAAGCTCTAGAATAATGTCTATTACCCACCACAAAAAAATACAGTAATTTTCAGAAATGAACACTTTAGAGATTATCAAGTGGGAGAAAGTGAAGGGGTAAGATAAGAAACATAATCTTTTTTCAAGGTTTGGGACACTAGCAGAGCCGCTCTGGAAGAATTCATAGTAATTAGGTCACCACTTATTTCCTTTTTGCATGGCTAAAAGCAGAACCTGTGATTCAAGGCAGAAAGAAGTACTTGAAGAGTGCCATGGTAATGCCAATGAGTGTTGGAGTGTTCTTCTTCCCATATGTTGCCGTTTACAGTATTCCCTCAGTACCCGAGTTTGTTTCTGCAAGTTATGAAGTCATCTAGGGACCCTCCTGGTACTTTCAGCATTGCTACAGTTTGCACATAAAAGTCAAATTGTGGAAGTATTTCCAAAGGCAACAGAGCTGTGCTGCTGGATGGGTGCCCTCTGAGCCCATTTATGATTCAGCCTTTATTTTTAATCATTGCATAAATGGAATGGATTCCTAAATTGAGAACATAGATCACGGTTTACTCTTCTCTGTCTTGGAAACTCCCAAGAAGTCTGTTTAAATGTGCAGTGAAGGATAACCTGTCTAATATGTTCCACTGGTGACATTAGGGCTTTTTTCCAGACACTTGTTATGTATGAATAAGAAAAAATATTGTAGAATCATAGAATAGCCTGGGATATTTCTCTTGTGTGTCTCAGGCAACATCTCATTGCTTCATTTTTCATTGGAAGAGACCTTAAAGATCACCTAGTTCCAACTGTGCTGCCATGGGCAGGAATACCTTTCACTAGATCAGGTTGCTCTGAGGCTCATCCAGCCTGGCATTGAACACTACGAGGCATGGAGCACCCACAGCTTCTTTGGACAGCCTGTTCTAGTGCCTCACCACCCTCACAGTAAAGAATTTTTCCAAATATCTTATCTAAATGTACCCTCTGTCAGTTTGAAACCACTTCCTCTTGAGCCATCACTACATGTTGTAAAACCAACTCTCCATCTCTTGTAGGATCCCTTCAGGTACTGGAAGGCTGCAATTAGTTCACCACAAAGCCTTCTCTTTTCCAGGCTGAAAAAATCCAATTCTCTCAGCCTTTCCTTATAGGAGAGGTGTTCCAGCCCTCTGATCATCTTGGTAGCCGCCTCTGAACCAAGATATCCTTTCACTGCAGCTCTTAACTGGATTTGGTTTAGAACAGTAGCGGTTGTCTTGGTTTTTGATAACTGTGCATCTGTCTTTTTAACCTCATTAAGTTACGAATCTGGTTTTCTTCTTCCTCTTTTTAAATTTTTTTTAATTATTTTTCACTTCCTGTACAATGGTGATCTTTTTTTTCATCTCGGCAAGAAACTTCCTAACATCTTGGAGTTTCTTGGCACCTCCTCTGGTCTCAGACAACTTCACATCTTTCAATCAAATAGTTGCAGAGCAGGAGGAGTGGTAATTGTAAATGAATGCAAATCTAGAGTAGTTCAGGGAAAGCATCACCAGCCCCTCCCACCAGGGTGGGATTGTCCTGCTCTGCTCTGTGGCACATTCACCTTGAATATTGTATGCAGTTTTGGGCACCACAAGATAAGAAAGATATTGAGTTAATAGAGAGCATCCGAAGGAAGGCAATGAAGATGGTGGAGGGCCTGGAGGGAAAGCTGTATGAAGAGCTGCTTAGGGCACTTCGTAGGTTCAGCCTGGAGAAGAGGAGACTGAGGGGAGACCTCATTGCAGCTACAACTTCCTGGTGAGGGGAAGAGGAGGAGGAGCAGACATTGATCTTTTCTCTGTGGTGACCAGTGACAGAATCCAAGGGAATGGCCTGAAGTTGTGTCAGGGGAGGTTTAGGCTGGATATTAGAAAAAGGTTTTTCATCCAGAGGGTGACTGGGCACTGGAAAAGGCTCCAGGAAAGTGGTCACAGCACCAAGCCTGACAGAGTTCAAGAAGAGTTTGGATGATACTCTCAGGCACATGGTATGTCTTGGAGATTGTCCTGTGTGGGGCTAAGGGTCAGACTTGATGATCCTTATGGGCTCCTGCCAGCTCAACATACTCTGTGATTCTGTGACTTCTCTCATGGAAGTGGTAATCCTGAAAATCTCCACTCTTCTTAACTCTTCTTGCTGGGATAAACATATTTTGAACTGGCATTGGTTACATATACCTTACAAAGTCCTGTTCTAAGCCTGTGAAAGGAGTTACTAGAGAATTCAATGACGAGGAACTAAAATTTCTTAAAGAATTGTATAGTCCATATTAAATTAGGCTGAAGTCACCTCCAAAGCGAGAGACTGATCTTGAATCTTGAGCGTAGATTTCCATCTGCTACCTTGAAGTTGTGCAGAGAGATTTGTTTTAGGCCCGTTGTGTAATGAAAATGTGTGCAAGTGTCCTAGCAACTTTTAAATGGGTAAGTAATAATTGATGAAACAGTCAATTGCTAGAATGACCTCTCTACACTCTCCTAGCAGTTACTGCGACATTAAAGTGACAGAGATGGGATCAAGCTAGCAAATGGAAATGCGCGTTGCTGTCCTCTCTGGATGATTTCCAGTCAGAGCAACTATTTTGAGCTCAGAATATTGTGCAATAGTTTTGAAAGCAAATGCCTAACGAAAAACTGCATTTAAACAGTCACAGCATTTAGGGGGCTTTTCCACCAATAAATACTCACAGCTTTGCCATTATTCTTACCCTCTTTATTTGTCAGTGTATTTTTTTCTGTATGGAGAAAATGGAGAAAACATAGGGAAAATTAGAGAAGTAAGGTGTTTGTAGACTTATTTTGGTTTCTAAAACCTTTTTTGTTATCTTGTCAAGTCTTCTTTTTTTTTTGTCAAAACCTTTTTTCAGCTCTATTTAACATTCTTCATAACTCATTCTGTTAAAAACCTTGCAAGAAAACAGGTGAATATTTTGCACTAGTTTCACAGAAGCCAACTGATTTGAAGGGCAAATTTTGCTTTCCTGTCTTGTGCTGCAGTAGTACCTGTCCTCCTTCATGAGGAGAGCTATTTGAGTCTGACCTTAAATGATTTGCTGAAAGCCAGAAAAGCAGTCAGTGTTAGAGTGGAGGAATTTTGGCTTCTAATCCAGAGTTCAAATGACTAAACCATATATCTGATAAAATGAAACTTAAACCTGTGATACTGCATACCATACAGCCCATTTAAAATGCATTTACTTCCCCACCCCAGGAGCTTCAATAGCTCCAAAATAACTTAAAAATAAATAGTTTATTGAAAGATTAAGGCCATTTTATTGACTTTGCAGTTATGGCCAATTTCACTGTATTTTTGTGACAGTATCTAGTCACAGATAGTCTCTTTCCTACGTGTGATGGTTTTATTATGTGAAAGAAGCCTACCTACTGTTTATCCTTCCCTTGCTCTCATCCCCACAGTCTCCCAAGTTCCTCCAATGCTTTGTATGTCAAACGATCTCCCTGTCTCAATTCAAATCCCTCCTTAAGAGATGACTTCTGTGCAGATTTCCTGTAATGATTCCCCCAAGATATCCATACTGATTTGAGACAGGACTTTCATCTATTGTAGCACGTGTGGTTGATGACACAGTTTCTGAACCTAATACTTCTGTGTTCAGAACAGTTTTGAAAAAATCTTTGAGAGAAAAAAATCAAACACTTTTTTTTCCTTTTTACTTGTCTTTTTTCACCATGCCTCTGTAACAAAAAAGCTCATTTTAAAAGCAAAGTAAATTAACGGATCAACTTCTAAACATGCAGAATAAATGTTAATTAGTTCATGAAGAGTTTAAATATGAACATCTTTATTAAAATCTTGTAGTGCCCTCCACATCCAAGCGCATGTAGAACTCCAGTGACAGTGAATGCCTTCATAAATCTTTGCACTTTGCTGACTCTTGCAGCCCTCTTGACCTTTCCTTTCCTGTGTGTGGGCTGAGTATGGAGATGGGGTGCTTTTGCAGGCAAGCATCTACATTAGGAGGAACAGGGGGAGTGTGCCCCTTGTGGGAGCTTCTCGACCTGGGAGTATCTTTTGTTCAGTTTTTTTAAATCCAGAGTTTATAATTGTGCAGAGTGGTGCCAGCTCTTCCTCTTTAGCTGAGCCTTTGCCAAACATTCAATCAAAATATTACTCTTCTTTCTTACTTTTTACTTAGTTGATTAATTTCTTTTTTCCCCTACTCTACTGAATTCCATGTTATCACAGATGGATTTTTGATTTTTTTTTTTTGTAAATAATATGGGCTGCTGCCTTTCTGTGGACATGGGTGCACAATAAGTTGTGAAAATAAAGGGGTGTATTGTGTGGTAGTTGCACATATGACTGTATTGAACAGTCTTCTAAGGCACCTTTTTGCTGCTAATCTCTGCAAATGAGACAGAATTAGCTGACCTTTGGTCTGCTCTGGTATGGCAATTACTGTGTTCAAGGTACTTTCTGGTAATGTGCTATGTGAAATCACAGAAAAATGAGGCAGGGAAAAATGCTTCCAAATGTTTTTATTCTGTAGTTTCTAAACTGACTTGTCTCATTTTTTAAATGTTTATTATGTTTTGGGAGGCGGGAGGGAATTGGCCAATAATAGTAGTGATGCAAATGGCACCTTCTTCTGACAGAGACTGGATGGATATTAAATCCCCAGGAGCCAAACAGACTCAAAGGAGTTCTGTAAAATGACATGTTGTTGCATGGCACTTTGTGACTTATGACAAAGTATGAACAAGCAAGCACACATAAATATAGACTGTGTGAAATTGTGGCAATATTTAATCATAAGCTGAAAATACTTAGAGTATTTCAGTCCACTCTTTTTGAATTTTTGACTCATGTCTGTCCTGTGGCTTCTGTTTGGTTTAATATGCAGCAAAGGTGAAATCATGGCTTTTCAATTTCAGTCCAGGAGCAGTTAGCTTTTGGCAGGTGGTCTGAAAACATGCAACCCAAATAATCTTAAAAAAAAAAAAAAAGAAAAAAAGAAAGATATCCCTTTCCCCAAATTTGTTTTGGATCCTTTGAACTGGAACCTTTGAGATAATAGGTGTATCATGGATATAGATCTATAATCCATGACCTTATTACAAGTGATAAATTAATATTTGCAAACCTAATTGCCTCGCTAATGTGCACCCACACCTGTCCTAACTTACTTCTTCCATTTTTCAAACTGCCAGCAAAGGCAGCTGATCACCATTCTCTGCTGAAACAAATCTACATCTAGTGGGCAGAGTGAAAAACTATCCTACTCACACACACGAAAAGAAAGGGTGCCATATGAAATGTAGATAGAAGTACTTCAGAAAAAAAATGTTTTAATCTAAAAGCTTTGACCAGAAAGCTGTTCAACTTACAGGCTTCACAGATGTACCACCTTGAGGCTAATGGACCAGGACCAGGATAAATGAGAGAAGAATCTGGTCACTTGTGTCAAAATAGCCAGGACCTTTTTTCCCTTGGGTGCTGCTTTCATTCCACAATGACTCTAGTGCTTTACATCCTTCTCTCAAGCACACTGTTCCATTAAGCCACAGTCCCTCTGATTTCTACATGTGCCTTACTTGGACAAGCTCACATTATCAGTCAGCAGGCACCTGACCAAGTAGAATTTGAAACAATAAATGCTTCTCTGTCATTTAGTAAAGCATATTTCTGCGGGATCAGGTCCTGTTAGATTTCCTCTGTGAAACTGAATCACATTACTCTGTGGCCTGTTTGTAACCTTCTGGTGATGCAGTAGGTTTTGTAGGAGTCATATCTCTAGACTTTGTTTTCAGTATGGTCTGTAATATTGTGGTTGAATGAAAAAAATACCTTTCTTACTGTTTCTCCCTGAATTCTAGTCCAGAAATCCAGAATACATTTTAGCTCTTTTGCATATGGTTTAATAGCTCCTCATCTATTCAATGTTTCAGTTTTCTCTGATCATCTAAACTTTGTAAACCAAGTATTATTCCACTTTGCACTGTTTTCTCCAATGGATTTTATTCTCCTAAGAACTAAGTGTCTAGTATGCATATTGGCCCCCGTGCACAGGTGTTTGGAACAAAGTCATAAATGGAAATATATTGATTAGGAAACTCAGCTCTAATTTCTCAAATGTCATGGAATAAGAGATCTTTCTCATGTGTACCAGGATTGTCTAGTTGGAATACTTTTAGGATTCTTCTGTAATCCCAGCCTTCTATTTCAGAAATTATTAGTCAGTGTTAATAACCGGTCAATGTAGAATCTCCTCATGTCTTCAGACTTAGTTCTCAAAACCAAACAAGTGCAGTACTTGACAAACAAAGTCAAACTCTCATCCCTCCCTGCCCCTGCAAAGCCTCCACTTCTCCAAAAATCTCTCCCCCAAACCATCCTATACAATACTTCAGCCTGGTGCTGTGGTCCTTAAAAATTAAAAGATCCTTAAAAAAAATCATACCATACATGAAATTAGAGTTGGGTTGGAAATCAAGTGGAGGGTCACAGGCAAGAAGGTAGGGAATCCAAAGAGAATTTCCATAAAGAATGTTCTTCTAGAGGCATACAGTGGGCTGTTTTAAAAGCTGACATTGACAGAGAAAATAAGATATAGAAAGTCAGAGCAAGGTAGTTAGAATTCTGTGTGTAAAAGTCACAAGTGATTCTTAATAGACAGTAAATTACGATAGATATTGTCACTTTTATGGCAATAGCAATGCTTTCAGTTTTTAGCAAGTTTTTAACTTCAAAAATTAACTGAAGAGTGTAATGCAAAGAATAGGAGGATAATTGTGAATTAGGAGCCAAATTATGCCAGGCACAATTGAATAAGTTCTGACTTTTCTTACTGACAGACATGTATATTAATAGTTGGCACTTATTGAACCAAATATGAATATTCATCTTCATTTATATTTCAAGGCCTTTCATTCCTCAAGGACCACAGTGCTTTTGACCAATTTTCATCCACATTACTAAAATGACAGCTTTCACTCCTGGGCCCTGACAGAGGTCTGCAGAATTCATTGGAGGTCCTGGGAGGAGGGAACCAGCTCCCGCTCCCAGCTGTCCACAAACACTCATTAAGAGAGGCAAATATCCAGCAGAATCTCTGTGAGAATTTTTAATCACGCAAAGGCTCTGCTAATTAGGTAGCTGATGGGGCATAGAGAGCACAAGGACGAATTCTTTAAACAAAGGACTAGAAACTTTAAGAGCTTTAATTACTTGGGCACAGAGTTCATTTCAGAACTTGGGAGCAAATTATTCTAATAACAATAAGACCAAGCAGTGGGCCATATTAGTGAGAATTGTGTAGAAAAGTTCAATCTTCTGAGGCTGTCACAGCTGTGATTGGAGCATATTGGAAACTGAGGGGGTTATAAAGGTATTAATAACAAACTTTATTGTGAAATGGATTTGATGCAGAAGATTTCTTATCAATGTGCATTCTATTCTTCTTTTCTGTGCGTACTGCTTTGTGAGGAAGTATTGCCCCATGTCCTATACCTCCAAATGCTGGCAGAGCTCAAGAGGTGGATACTTTTACATCAGTGAAGAACAATGGCTATTTTCAAAACAAAATCAAATGTCCCCTTTTGTTTAGTGCAGCAGACTGTCTCCAAAACCTAACAGCTGGAAACATGTTGCTTTCTTGTAGTCTAGAAGAAAACC
Source organism: Sakesphorus luctuosus (assembly GCA_013396695.1). Lineage (NCBI taxonomy): Eukaryota > Metazoa > Chordata > Aves > Passeriformes > Thamnophilidae > Sakesphorus > Sakesphorus luctuosus. The sequence continues at coordinate 127,065 of VWZD01011452.1, forward strand.
TGTTTTTATGGCTGCAAATTATGGGTTTGGTTTCTTGTTTGTTTTGTAAGTATGTAAATAGTATGGCTGGGTTGTAGGGTTTCTTCCAGGACACAGTTCAGGCTAAAACAATTTCCAGGATCCCTTTCTCCTAGGTGGAATAAGGAAGAGACAGAAATTGCTAAGGAAAAGGAAGATGCAGAAGCTTGAAGGATTCAAATTAGGAAATTGTGCTCTCTTACCAGTTAGGAAAAGAATATAGAACGTATACAGCTTTCTTTCCCTTGGAAAATGGAAAACTGCTGATGTGCTGCTCTTGTTATTTCTGCTGAGAAACCTTAGCAAGCTGGTCTGTAATTGAGCACAAGGGGCACATTCTGCCTGCCTACAGGATGAAAAGCAGTTTCTTTGGGCAGCATTTCGGGTGACCAGGTAGGAAGGAAAGGAGGCCTTTTCTGTCTGCTGCAAAAAGTTTGCTGGCCTTGGACATGTATGCAGTCAGGGTAGGAGGAACAACTGTATGGTACATCTGCTCTGTATTGGAAATCTTCTGTCAAGATATGTGTTGAATTTTCTTCATTTTTTTTTAGGAAGGCGTGGTACGTTGTCTGGCGTTCAAGCTCTGACAAGGAGAAAGCGGAGAACTTTTAAAGTGTTTATATACCTTTTAAGAAAGCAAGGGGTTGTTTTTCAGTAGATCTAGTGCAAAGTACATGCAACCATTACTTACATGTTAAATGCTAATGGAAGCTTTAGTATCCAAGAACAAGTTATATAGCCATGGGACTCTACTCACTGCCGGTGGGGAGATGGGCCCAAATATATCAATTGAACATTGGTAAAGGGGTAGGTGGAAATTTGTCATAACTGAGGGCTAAGTATGCTCAGTGAGCAAGTGGTGGAGTGGTGTTCAGAGTTTTAGAAATAAAATAGAGAAGAAAGAAAGAGATATCTGTGAAGAGATTTGGTCTGAGATAAAGGTTCACAATTATTTTTGAAACTTGAACAAATATTCTGCTTGTGTTTGACACTGAGCTTACTGCATGCTGTATCCACTGCAGAGGAAAGGCATTGCTGAAGAGAAACCACTGCAATCTAGGGTTTAGACAAGCTTTCAGTTTGTGTGGACTTTCCCCACATGAATAAACAGAGGTCTGAGTGCAATGAACATACAGCTGAGTTGTTCCATTAGGAAGTCATTCTGCTCACTGTGGTCTCTCAGCCATTTGTGAGAGCAGCCAGAGTAACAAAATATAGTACTGACAGAAGAGCTTTTTCTTTTCATTGTTGCTTTTTGGTTTTCTTTTATTTCTCAGGAGAGCAGGTTAAGCTGACATGTAGGAGTAATTCTGTCACCTTAGATCTTAATATTTCTGACAGCAGTAAGAACAGAAAAAAGAAATAAGGGAGGTAGAAAATGTTAACAGAAGATGGAGAGAAAAGAGCCAAGCCCATTATAGTATCTTTTAAAACAATCCTTTTGTAATTTTGAAAAACATGTATGCTTCAGGTACACTGTGCTACTATTCTCTCCTGGATCCTTTGGGGGAGTGGGAATAGTGTAGCTTGATGCTCATTTCATGTGCTGGTGTGTTTTTGTGACTGTTGCTCTTGCCCGCTTGCACGTCTGATCTTGGATGTGCAGCAGACCAAGAGCACTCCGTATCACCAGTTTCATCCTAATGTGTTGATGGAAATGAAAAAGAACCAAACCCAAACCAAAATTTTATAAAGCCCAGAGTCCAAGAACGTAGCTGAAAGCAAACAGTGGTGTCTTTGGTTGTTGTTTTTGCATAAAAATATATGCAATCTACTTTTAACAATAAGTACTCTTAATATTTTACTCTTAAAAATTATACGGGGCAAGCATTTCACACTTATGTATAGCTTTTTTTTGGGGGGGAGGGGGGCGGTGGGGGCAAAATATGATTTGTGGCAGAGGTGTTTGGCTCTGCTGTGTCAGCTGAGCTGTTATGACGCAAATGAGAAATAAAGTTCCAGTTTTTTCGGCAATCCTATACACCAATCTCATGATAATCTCTTCTTTACAGATGTAAACTTTTTTCTTCTTTCTGCCTTTTTTTATTGTAGATATTAGTTGTCCACTTTGTGTGTTCAAAAACCATGCTCTTTCAATATTTACAGAGATCCTTAACACAAAGAAAATGTGTAAGACAAAAAGACATAAAAGTTCTGTCAGTGCTACACTGAAGTTTCAAGTACATCCATTTTAGACAGATTGTCAATACCAAGATCTCAAACTATGAACATTTTTGCACAGAAAGGCAGCTGTCCATGCACATTTGTCAACTGTTATGTTCTGTTTTCTATTGGAAAAACAATCATTCATCATGTTACAATCACTGTCCAATGCAAAGCTGATCAAGAGACTTAACCATTAATTCATATGTCCACAGATGCCAACTCTAAAGATGCATGTAGTTTGTGTGAATATAATAAAAATATTCAAGTAGTTGAATACAAGAGTCCTTAGAATGACCATCATGCCATTTTGAGGGATTTTACCCTGAAATGGGAATATGTAGGAGCTAGAGTTTAGTTGCTACACGCTTAAGACAATAATCTTGGAACTGCAGAAACTGCAAATGGCTCTTGAGTGTGGTTTCTTTACTAGAAAGGGGAATAGAAGAGAGAGACACATTCCTGCTGGTATTTTAATGTATTTTAATAGGTTTATGTCAAAGGCAGCTCTGTGAAACTTTTATGATACAAATTGCTTGAATTCCTAATGCAAGAACTGTTTTCATATTCATATCCTTACCTGCAAATAAAGAAAAGAAATCCTTCCTTTCTATTTCAACAGTTAAGAGTTAGATGGATTCCTTTCAGGGAAAATATGTTGAATTTATGACTATCCGCAAACTCATTGTTTGATAGCAACAGTGATAGATGTCAGCAGGTTTGTATAGACAAGGCAGACCTAATAGATCCCATACTGATTACATGTTTGAGATGCTGATTAAGAAGAGCTTTCACCCTAGCTGATGGGATAGTCCTATTCTTCTCCTCAGTAGGATTTCCCTCTCTCCATTTGAAGCTGTGACTGGGCCTTTGACAAATGCTCAATTTGGAGTACTCAGGCTTAAAATGGAGACTTTTAAAAATCTTTAATTGAAGCTAAGCGCTAGTTCGTCATGCAGTTCATTGTTTTGAACAAGGAAGCAGGACTAAAGAGTTAACTGCTTCCAATTGTAAATACATCAGTGGCAGGCACATTACAAAGCTCTATACAATCCTGTGGAGTAAATGCTGGACAGCTCATCACAATTAGGCATGGTCATAATGAAGAGCCAGAAGAGAGAAAAGAGGGCATGGGGAAAAACAGACCTTTTACAAATGTTTTATATGAAGAGAAATTATAGCTAAAAGGGATAGTTAATTAGTTTAAAGAATAGGTGGTAATGCCTTCTCTTTGCAGAAGAAGAAAACTTTGAAAGCAAGGAAAATGGGTGAGTTTCTAGCTGCTGATCTGGAAAAGGAGAAAACAATTCAAAGCAATACTGTACATGGGTGTTTCTCAAAAGAGACTGTGGTGGGAAGTGTGTGATCTGAGTGGTTTGCTCTTAGCAGAGACAGTAGCACTGTTGTGTTTGACAGAGACCCTGCATGTAGCCTTGTTTTCACTGCAATGCATCTGTATTATTCCAGGTGCTTATCAGAGACATAGATGTTCCTGGTTTGCTTCCCAGCTTCGCATACTGCTTAGAAAGGTGATGCCCATCTGGCTTGAGCTAAGAAGATTGCACAGAGGAGCAAGGTTACAGTAAGGTTTGTGCTCTGGCCTTTTTGCAGTGTTTTGGCTAACCAGCCACCTGCAAAAGCAATGGGCTTTCTGAAACATGTTATTTGGGAAAGATATAAAGAGTTACAATCTATATCTGATTATTGAACAGCAGTGTAGGTGTAATCTCAACTATGGTGGTACTGGTGAGATACAGCCTGTTGGACACTATCTGGATGTGAAGCTCCCTGAGAGTAGCTCAGTTGGTTAAACCTTGGTTGTAATAATGCCAAGGTCATGGGCTCAATCCCCTGTGTGGGCCATTGACTTAAGAGTTGGACTCGATGATCCTTGTGGGTCCCTTCCAACTCAAAACAATCTGTGATCTGGAATCAATGAATTTTGCATGTGTGTCTTCCTAGCATGACTACCATTGTGGTAACTTGGATAAGATGGATCTGTGTGTAGTTAATAAAATACATACACATACACACCACACAGACTTTCTGCTGTTTGGATAGGCATGGAGTGCAGTCATATCTCAGAAGAGCTGGTTGAGTTTCATTCTACTGGGATGAGCTTACTACTACAGCTTGCTTGACTATTTCTGTGTTTTGAAATTTTTCTCAGTTTCTGAAAATTGCAGAATAGATACAATCTTCATAATCTGGAATTTTGAAACTACAGTCATCGGTCCTTATGACAACTATGGAATCAATGTTAGTAATACACTGTGTCTATCACATGGCACAAGGTAATGTTATAGGAGTGAATGGGATAAGGTCTTTACTTCTCAACTGCTGCTGCATGTAGTAGCATGTGTAGCATGCTTTGTGCTCACAAAGAGGAAACTTGTAGTAAGAGCCTGGTTCTCTTTTATTAAATGGGTGACTGTTATGGGCCTGTTTCAGTCTCTTGTCCCAGGGGAAGAAAAATGGCACATAGAGAAGTATGTGCCACACCAGTTGTGGTATGACAGTTGTGTTCAATCTGTCTCCTGGCTTGCTGGAGTTCTTTTGCAGGTTGCCTACTTCTACAGTGTCTGTCAGTCTCCAAGGGTAAATAATATTCAACTACCTATCCTGGTAGTTTTGATATTGCCTCAAAACCCCATAGATTCTGTTTTGGTTCTTGTGGTTAAAGAGGAGATACACAAGATAGAATTTGAAAGTACTAGTTTTACTGCTGTTGAAATCAATAGTAAGACTTGTGTGGAAACAAAATTGGGCCTGGTTTTGGCACTTGAAAACCTTCCTGTAAAATATTTGATTCTTTTCATTAACTGTACATATTTACTTGTCCTGGCTTCATAGACAACCCTGTACCAAAAAGATTAACTTTCATCGTTGTTCTCTGCGGACCCAAAATCAACATTCTGTGACTCCTCTTTTCTTTAAATCATCTTTGATAAGTTCTGCTTTAGTGTTTGGATATGTGCAAATAAGATGGATTCATGCCCCCAATTACATTTATCATGTACATGAATAAACAGTATGATTTGAAATTTAAAGGAAAAAACCTGTTCCAGTGCCTTTATCAGGAGTTATGTGAATATAAGCCCTTTAAAAATTACATTTTATTGGTATAAATTGATATAGAAGGGGAACCAGAACCACAGAAGGCAGGTGTTCTGCTGAATGCTCAGAAGGGCTAATGCAGGAGTGTAAAATTGTAATTCTTCAAGTCTTTCTTTATCTAATTGTAATTAGATTCTTCAGTCTTTCCAAACACTTGTTAAATTTATGGGGTTTTTTTGAGGGAGAAAAATATATATTTGTATCATATACTTTAAAAATTAAGCAAAGTTACATTTGCTGGGGTTTTGTGTTTAGATTTAATATAGGGCTGGGTGTAGGCTGTGGGATATTGAAAGAGAGAATGGATGATGCTGCTGGGATAACAGACACACAATGTTATTCTGAAAGAGACTTTTGTCCTTTAAATACTGTTATGTACATAAAACATTGGATATGAAAATCTGGAAAGAGCTGATAGGTTTTAGTACCATATTGATACAATTTAGTCTATTTTTCTACAGAAAGCTATCCTCAAGCTATAAGAAAATCTCTCTAACTCTGGTCTTTAGATGGGGAGTGAGTTTGTACCAGATCAATTCACTCCTGTCATTTTACAGAAATATCCATCTTGGAAAGGAAAGACTCTGAAGTCTGACATAACAGAAGGAAAGCTCCTTTATGCACTACCAGGAGCTGGGTCAGAGGACTAAACATCATTAGAAGATTGTTTCTGTGAGATTTTATTTTATTTAACCATGTGGTTAAGAAGGGAGGCAAAGTTGGAGGTGACCCAGAATATGAATCACAAATTGTCAATCCATATGAAGAACATACTTGAAAAGAGAGCAAGATAAATGATGAAAAAATCTAAAATTTTTGAAGATCATATTGACAAAGAAGGGTAACAATTAATGGAGGCCAGGACTATAATACTGAATTGCTCTTTAGACAAAGATTTAGTAGGCTTTTCTGTCAGTCTGTGAAGTATAAATGAGATATTTGGGGAAGACCCCTAGACAGTCATCTTATAGAATCCCAGTGCAGAGATGAATGAATCAGGACAAGACTCCTAGGTCTGTGAAAAACAGAGTCTTTGCTGAATTGCGTCTCAGCTATGGGCAATTGCAATGCAGAAATCTCTACATTACAAAAGGTTTGGCTCTTCTGGAAGGTATCTCGTAGGACACAGCAGCCTGACCACCCTGCCTCTGTTGGGCTGGTGAGTCTATTCACATTGGGTTTGTTACTAGACTGTGACTGTAAACCAAGTTTTTCGTGAGCTGTCATTTACATGAACAGTAATATTCACATTAAGCTTCAGTGTCTGCAAATGCTTGCTAGCACTTAAATGCTAGCATTGAGCTAGAAAGTGTTCTTTGTGACCAGGTATTTTTGGCACATCAAAACCTACCAAAATTCCTGTAACTCTAAGATTTATTCATAATTGGAAATTGGTTATTTAATCTACAGTTTAAATGTTGTTACATATGCCAACTTAATGCCACAAAATAGCCTAAGAATATTCTTAAGCAGTATGTCAGCTAAATTTTATTGCAGTTCCATTAGTATTACCATTAAGCAGCTGACTAAAGGTCATAATGAATACTTACTATTTTATATCACCCAGGAGGTACTAAGCACAGCTGGAGTCTATTTCACTACTTGAACACATATAATAGTCGACAAATTGTCGATCAGTGGATATGTCCATCTTATGCAATTCTTCTAGTGTGCATTGCATAATAGACACCAGGATTTTTTTTTTGTTAAAGAAAGTTCTTACTACATGCCTAGTTGTTGCAGTTCTATTCAAGTACTGCCTATAATGTGGTTGTATTGATATTTCAGAAATGCACTCAGGTATTTCATGATTCTTGCAAACTGGTTTAAGAACTGGAGAAACAACTATTGAGATTTCTGATGTTCAAAATGATGAGAAATTATTCTGAAGATTTTTATTTTATTGATGCTTTGTTGGTACTGTTTTTCATACTTTTGCAACCATATAATTCCTCTCACTGATGGCATGTTCTGTTGGAACAGCAAGAAGATTATGCCCTTGTAATTTAACAGTTGTTGCAAAAGGGGCCTTAACCTTTGACAAACCAGTTCTGTGCATTTAGAATTGATTTTTTTACAAGAGTTTGCAAAAAATTATCAAAATAGATGGCTTACTTTATATGATGACTTGAGCTTACTTAACTCTTCTTTCTTGTGAGAAGATAAATACAGTCATGCAGAATTGTGAGAGCAGGATGGACGTAGGATCCTTTCAGCTATTGTTATCCATCTAATGTGTTCTCTGTAGTTCAGCATAATTTGCAATAGGAAAGCCCTGGCTTTGCGTACTTGATCTTTTCAATTACTAGTTTCTCCTGTTTCCAGTGGATTTTATGAGTGCACAGGGCTACACAGGACAAAGGGACAAATTCTTTATGAAAAAATATTCCACAATCCTCTTGGTCCTATTTCTTTTCACTACAGAAAGTCTATGAAACTTCAGGCTGCATTCAATTTCACATTCATTTTGGCAGCAATGACACTGTAAACCTACTCATTTCCTACAGGGCTTTTGCAATATGTATTTTAGCACAGACATTCAGCAATGACTGACTTTTGATCTAAAATGAACTAAAAATACTTTATTATCAAAAATCGTCTGTGTGTATGTGAATGAAGGAGAAAGGTTAGCCCTCAGCTGTGTTTTGCTTGAGTGTTTTTGACATTAGCTTGTTCAAAAGAGAATAATTTACAGTCAACTATGGTTATATTAACCATATATATATATGGAACCTCGTGTAGAAGTTTATAATCTAAGGCCCTCAGTTGAGTGAATTACTTTCCTTTTCATTTTCTTCATAAACACAAATTTTCTTCTTCTCAGTAGCATCCCTCTCCCGTTTAGTCCATTAGCACTACATATTTTCCTATTGTTAGTAGCATATTACAAGACAAGAAAGGGTTAAATTTTTATGGCAGAATACCTCCTTAGCCTTATCAATCTGACTAATTAGGTAATTCAGCAACCACTGTTCAATGGGGTTTAATGTACAGGTGTTGCTCTTCTCCACACCTCATCCTGGCTGAAGCTGGGTATGTAACTGAGATCACCAAAGAAAAGGAATGTCTCAGAGGTGTCCTAAATCTCAAGGTTAATACCAAAGCATGGGCTTGTCAGGTGGTCAACGTCTTTGTTAGTGCACAGCAGAGCTACAAGTTGAAACGCTGCCTTCCCGCAAAGGGACCAAATAGATTCATCATGTCAGAATACCCTAAACTGAAATATCTTAATCTGAGCAGAACAGTGAAACTACATTGAGATTCAATGGAAATTGAAAAATGCAGACAGAAAAACTGAAATGAAAACAGAGTTATTTTAAGCATATCAGAGACTTAAAAGACCAGAAGTTCTGTACTGTATAAAAGAGAAATAGAAGGCAAACTTGTAATAAGTGATTATTATGCTATATTTACACTTATATATCTATTGACATATCTATAAAGTTCTTAAAAACTAGAAGTAATGAAATCTAAAAAATTGAAAAGAGAAGCAAAGATACAAGGGATCCTGCTGACAGAACCAAGGACAATGGGATTTGCAGTATGTTTCGCGGGGTGCGTGTGTGTGTGTGTGTGTGTGTGTAACAATCCCTGAACTAACTACAAACCTGAAGAATTGTATAGGCCATTTACTAGATGGAAACTCGCAAATTCTTCATACTACAGAAAAAAACCAGATAAGATAAAATAAATACTTACGTTGAATTTTAAAAGAAACATGATACTGTGTCCAAATGCTGGATCAGTCAATGAACAACTTTAAAATCCTTTAGTAGCTTAGTTAAAGAAGTTTTTTAAAAACAAACATTTTGGGGTTTAAGTTAAGCAGTCTTAGGTGACCTTAGTGCAAGAGTCCTAAAGGACTTTGCCAAGATGATTTCTAGTCAACCTGTTTATTGTTATCAAAGCATGTGATTTGGTACATATTTTAGAACATAAGTCATAAAACTGTGCTCGCATTTAGAACTGCAAACAGAATTGTTTTGATTTGTATAGATTAGTCAGCTTGCTATTGATTGCAGGTAAATTAATGGAAAAGTTGATAGGGAATTCAATAAAGAATTACGGAGTGGAAGCCTATTTAATGGCTGTCGCTTAGTTTTTTGTTGGAAAGAGCTTGTAAAAGAAGCTTTCAGTTTGTTTCTCATGTGGTTCTAAGTCTAATGAATGTACTGTGTGGACATGGAGTAGACTTCTAGAAACTCTTGTTGCTATATTGGAACTAAGGAACAGTAGCACCTCATACTGGCACTGCAGTATCTACAAAGTGAAAATGGCCTTACTGGCAAATATCAGAGTAATTTTCAGTGAAGAGTGTTTATTGTATGGATGCTTCCAATGGCATCCTGCCTGGACTGATTTGTGTTTTGTGTCATCTTCAGTGAGTGGACACCATGTCACAGCAACCTGGCCAAGAACATTTTTGGGGCAAAAAATTGTAGAAAATTGAGAGGGGACATGCTCACACTTTTATCACTGCATATCACATGGAATCTATCTCCTTGGAATAAAATGTATTTTGACATGCTCAGGTGCAAGGTTGTACAGAGGAGACAAGTGTCAACAGAAATGGCAACTGCATCCTGTGCAGCAGTTACTGATTTTGAGGTCACAGTGGGAAGAGTGCTGAACAGGAGCTCCTAGGGAAGTGTGCTCAAAAGGCCAGTGGGAGCCCTGGATGTGGCAGTAGTGGGCTGGAAAAGTAATTTTTATCTCCTACAACTGAATAACTAAGAGTTTTCCAATCAATATTTTGCAAACTGTTCTTCTGCAGACCCTTTGTGTTATCTGGGGATGCATCTTGTCTTTGTCATTGTCGTTCATGCTTCTTTAGCTCAGTTATAGGCAGAATGTTATGAAGCAGAAGAACTGAAGTACACAAGAAATTTCTTGGAAAAAAGCCCCAAAGTACAGAACTTATTCACATGAGATGGTCTGTGGTCAAAGCAGTAAAGGAAGACTTTTGTGTGCTGGAGCTGTTATTGGTTTCATGCAGCTTTTCTGTGTGACCTGGAGCTGGTTTCGACACCCTCTGCAGTGGTGGTGAGAGAGAAAAGGTTCTGATCTCTACTCTTGAGATGGATTTCTTCTGGGACATTGTAGAAATCATACTCTGAGCATTGGTTTCCCATCTGTAAAGTAAAGCCAATGCCTCTTCCCAGTCCTGGAAGCAATCTGAAGGTGAACACATTAATGACAGTGCAAGGACACTGCAGCAGTGAGTCCCTTGGGGAGAGCTTTTGAGTAAATGAGACAAATGCCTTATGTAGGGGATATAAATGAATCCGCTAAGAGGAACATCTTTGTCACAAATGCTGAGGACAAATATCAGCTGGTCTAACTGAAACTTGTCTGGAAGTGTGTTTTAAAAATATTTTTAAATGCTTAAGACTTAATTTTGAATGTGTTGGCATTTTTGTATCTGTGGAAGTTCTTCAGTTCCATTGGATACCATTTACATTCAAGAATGTATCACTACTTTATTAAATACATACTCCAAGGTCCTAACACACTGTAGCCAAGTAGCAGTTCTACATTCATGTATACTTTATCACTTCTAAAACATTTACTTCTCCGTAAAACACTTAAGTTCCCTGCTGCCTGTGGTAGCCGTGTACCTGGCCAGAAAAGATTTGCTGTTTATTAACACATTAATTAATGTTTTAAAATTCAGCAAGTCATTTTAAGTGACATAGCTACAAAGACATCTTCATACAGAAATGTTTTTAGACTAAGTATAAGATACTTGAGAAGGGTAAGCCTACAAATGTGGGAAGATCAGAATAATGTTCAAACTGGCCAAAATAAGTTGTGTATTTGTTTTAAAAATTGTTTGCTGGTTAAAATTCTAATGTTTTTCTTGCTTTTAGGTAGCCAGGGTCTTATTAACATTTTTTCTACATTATTTGCAAGGTGTAGTAGCTCAGTTATTCAATAGCTAACTGACAATAATTAGCCTATTATGATGATTAATGCTTATTCAGGACATTTAATTTGCATACTATAAGCACAGTGAGACAGCTAATTTGAAGTTATGCCAAATAGAGTATTTAGTTTTTATATACAACATTTGTTTGCCTTTCCAAATATAAAATAATTGACAAGAATAATCATAGCTCTGGATGTTAGGTCAGCAAGTTTTCATTTCTCCTTTTAATAACAATGATATGTTACTTAGTGAACCAATTAGCAAGGTAAACTTAACTTGCATTAAAAAATGCATAAGGCTAAGGAAGAGTTTCTAAATTGTAGTTAATGGAATGTCAACAAAGATGCATATTCTGTCATTTTCACCCAGGTGAGAACCATCTGTCCTGGATAGATAGCATTTCTCCAACTTTTCACAAGGAAGAAGGACTACAAGGTCATTTTTATGCACCTTGTAATCAGGACTGACTTTATGAAAGTCAATTAAGCTACAAGGCCTTAGCCATAGTTTCAAAGAAATAGACAGTGAAAGAATAAATGTCTTTAATCATGGTTACAAGAAACCTTCACTTTTTTTCCTTGGAAAATACCTTTGTATTCATGTGGAACTTCCATCTTGTTCAGAATATTTGGAGGGGCAAAATTTTTTTGCTGCTTCTGATTGCCCAGGTTCTTTGACCCGAATAATAGAGCACACTTTAAAAAGGCGATGCTCTTTACCAAAGACTTCAGTATCTGTGGATTTGAAGCATAACTCTCTTTAAGTGTGCTTCAGAAGAAAAAGCCAAAAGGTGAAACATGTAAGGACTTATAGGTGAAAGAAAATACCTGCACTTGTGTCTGGAAAGCAATCTGATACCTTTGGAAGATAAGGGAAAGACATATTTACTGTAACAGTTAATGTTTTCCTTAAAGTCTTTCTTAGGTTTCAGCCTTTGAGACAGCATGAACTGCAAAATTCGTCCATGGGCACCATAGAAAAGTAGATAACACATCTAAATTCATGTAAAAGACCAACCACTAGTCTAATTAGCTCTTGTTTAATAAACATTTCTGCTTGTTTCTAGAAAAGGCATTTCTGGCTGTTCTCTCAGTTTAAGCAAATGGCAGTGGCTGGACTCTGGGTCACTGATGAGAAACAGAAGAATCTATCTTTTGTGAAGTGCCCTAAATTCTGTCTGTCTGTCTGTCTATCTGTCTATCTATCTTGAATTTGAAATACCTGGGGTGTGTTGCAGGATATTTGTTCTTGTTCATGCCATTGTTTCCTCAAACTGCTGAGAAAGCAGAGTGTCTGGATGCTTTCTGACTCTGAAGAATAAGAGGAAGAAGAGGTGATTGTTCTCCTAGAGGTGGTGACAAAACTTGAAGTCTCTGTCGCTTGCCCAGGGTACTTTTAACCTTTTGTTATTTGGAAGAAGCTGGCAGTCTGTATTAATCTGTATAAAAATAGTGGACCTCTTTCTGTCCACTTGATCTGGCCTACCCCAAAACGTTCACAAGATAGGTAGTGCAGGTTATAGCCTGCATTTATCACAGCACTCCCACTTTATTGCTGAAGCACAGTCATAGCATTTACCACTCTCTTGCAAGGAGCCAATTAGTGTGTCCTGAATTAAAGCAGAACAGAGCAGCCATGTGTGCATTAGTAAACTAAGCAAGACCAGGCATGGGCTTCTTCATAGGGCTGCCACAGTCATGCCATGATTTTTGTCCATGCCAGCTGGGCTCACCCTCTCCTTGATGATGCCCAGGTGTGGGTCAGGGCTTTGCCTAGGCCTGAGGCCATTTCTAGTAAGCAGGATGAACAAGGGCTGCTCCCATGGTGGGGTGGGAAGAATTTGGCCCACAGATGGGAGCTATGCCATATTGCTTAGGGCTTTGTCCCTTTTTGTTTACAATTGCAGCCATAGAAAAAATGAGAAACTGTTCACACTCTTTCTCAGTTAGAATATGGGGAATCACTGGTTATCCACCACCTTTTTAGACCCCTCTTTATTTTATTTTTCTATTACATCTCCCAATACTTCATTACCACCTTTGTAACTTAGAGGAGTATAGGGACCAATTTAAAATCCATTGAAAGAGCCTTTGGCTTTCTGTAGTGGCTCCTGGATCAGCGCCAGGAGGTATAAACTGTTAGTGGCAAGTTTACAACAGTGCTCCCTTTGTGGGTGCCACTGCTGGGGCTTTCTGAGGTGGCTGAACACTTTAACAAAAGTGATTTTGCAGATTAACCCTGTGACAAGCTGTGTGTTCTCAGTGGGAACTGTTCCCAATTTTTAAAAACAATTATAGTTCTGTATCACTATATGCTGGACTATCATATACTTCCAACACAGGGAAGCTTGAGAGAGGATTTTTTGGCCTATGCTGAAGTTCCCTCTGTCTTTGTACTCTAATCTAATCGGAGATTAATTTGGCACTTGCTTTTTTAGCTCCGTATTCAAACACACACAATGCAGCTATTTTGTGAGCTTACTTCTGAAATGGATTCTAGCAAGATTGAAAAAAATTAGCCTCCTAGCATTGCACATATAACCATTCAGTACTACTCTAGTCATGCATTAAAAATACTTCTGATCTGGTATTACCAGGGAAAATTAAGCATAAACTGAAAGGAAAAGTGGCACATCACACTTGAGTCTCAATCCTGCTCTTTCAGTTTTGGATTTATTCAGATGTAGAGTAATATAAGTACATTAGTCAGTAATTTGTTTTTTACTCATTCACAGTCAAACCCCATCATTTTCCTTGATTAAAAACTGTTCTGATGGAATGCAAATCTTTAGGAGAAGTTCTGACATGGTTTAAATTGTCCATTTCATGTTTTTGATCACTTACATAGAGCTAAGGACTACTCAACTTGAAGCAAAGCTCTCAGTTAAACCAAAGCATGAAACGTGTTTCTGGGAGAGCAGCTGCCTGAGAAAAGTCAGTATTGCAGGAAATTCTACCTATGCTAGTAGTTGGAAAGCAGAGAGATTGCATTCCTAATGGATAAATCAAAGTAATGAATTATTGCAACAAATTCATTTTAAAAAAATGAAACAGTTCATATTTGAAACTTGTTGAAGCTCAGAGAACAGATTCACAGTAGGTTTTGTGATGATTTTTTTCCTTTCTTACAGATGTGATCACTGATAGTTTGGTGTCATTGTTGTTGGAAACTCAGCTTAAACCTGTCCTTGTGAAACTTGGAGGTGCTTGATGTAGTTGTACAGCCTTGAATTCACCATGCACTAACTAAAAATCTAGCTATGTGGAAGCTGCAGTGATGATTTTTCCCAGTAACCAGTGGCTTGTGGCTTGTAAAACATTTTTTACTGTTTCAGTTGTGATTTGCTACATTTTGCTCTCATCTTTTTAAATAACATGTAGAGGTCCCTTGTTGCTTGTGTATCACTGATACAGTTCTTCTGCAACTAAAAACAAAGACGACAGTAGTGCTTTGAATAGAGGGTGCCTGATTGATAAGCTAGTTGCAGCCAAACCTGCTCTGGCTAATTGTCTTTCAAATGCCCTCATTAATCAAACAGAGGAGTAACTCTGACAGGAGGGCTGTCACTGTTTTCATGATTTCCTACCACTCACCTCACAGTGTGAGACCTGGCTGTGTACCCAAATCATGGCCTTTAAAGCAGTTTTAATGCCTGCTCACTGCAGAGCACACCTGGCTTTGGTGGGATGGGGGCCTGCCCAACTTTGAGCCATGATCTATCCCAGGAGACCAATTTAGCAGTTATTTAATGATTCATAGCTTGATGTCTGGAAATGAGTGCTCCACACGATAACATACATAAACAAATTTAATTAGTTTTTGCCTTTTTTGCATAAGTAGCCACCAGTGTATTAAAGCTGCAAACAAAACAGGTAGGCTGCCTGGAAAGTCATTGAAGCTGGTTAACAACAGATCTTTGTAGAAGACTATGTTGATTTCTTTCAGCTCTAATAGTCACTGATACCTCTTTTGGTCAAGTTCTGAAGCTGCCAGGTCTGCTCATTAAGAATGAGGGAAGCAGCTATTGCAACTATCTTCTACCTAGATGTCAGAATTACACATCTATAAGAGAAACTGTCAGTGTCTCATCTACTTCCCTTCAAAGCTACAGGACATGATATTTTCCTGGAATTGTTTTAAAAATGGGTTTTATACATTTTCTGTTTGCAGTCTATTACAAGTATTATTTAGTAAATATCAACCTGAGTTATTGTTTAGAAATAGGAATTTTATATATATACATTTCTATTGAACATACATGGTAGCACTGCAAAATTATTTCTAGTTGTGTATGCTAAAAAATAGGGCAAAATACTTAATGCTTAAAAAAGCAAATTGAAAGCTTAAGGGATGGAAATTTTTTTAACCTTCTTGTGCAACATTGCATGATTAACACTGGTGATGTATGAAGTGTATGGGGGTTTGTTTCTCTGATGTTAAGTGTTTTGTATACTCTGTGGAGCAGAATTCTGGAGTTGATAGTCCATAATAATATCTTGTCATTCTCCTAAGCAATATAAGTGAATATATTTTGCATGAAAAAATGTTGTATTTTGCATATATTCATATTAAGTAAAATTCCTACTTTAATAACGTTTCAGGGCTGAAAATTATTCAGTAAAACACATACAAATGTTTTATACTGGAGGGTTCTTATGAACTCTGAACAGCAGAACAATATAGATGGTCTTTTCTACTCCATTTGGGAACAGTTTCTACCCACCTAGTGCAGTAGTTATTCCTATGAGAGGTGCCTTTTTCTTTAATAGGGCAGTTTGATCATAAATTTCTGCAGATCTTGGTTTTAGATTGCAGAATGTCTAAACCAGACATCTTACTTTCCTGAGCATGCACAGGAAAATCTTAGCATGGAACATGTCCGTTCCAGGAATCCTGTGGTCATCGCTTTAGAAACATGCTTGATCTCACACTTGAGCAAAAGGGACCAAACTTGATTTAAAATGATATTCTGCTATCCAAAAATGAAATCCTGTCTCCAGAAAATTCAGTGGAAACTTCATTATTGGTCTCAGTGGGGCCAAATTTTATTTTTGTTGAGGTATTGCCAAATTTGAAAGCAATTTAGACTAGAAGAGGAGGGGGGAGACTAGGGACAAATTGCTTTTGACCTTTTTCTTTTAGAAATTTAACGGAGACCATTGGTTCATTTGTGCCAGTACCTCCCAACACTCATCTGAAAATGTGTTTTCTCTGAGTCACTATTAATTTTATATCATAGCATTTTATTTTAATATGAGAGACAGTGTTCTAAGTGGTGTGATTTATAGGAAATGTATACCTGGGCAGATACTGCCTCCTCTTTTCTCTCCTTGGTAACCCAAAACAAAGAGCTTTACAAGGTTATATTAAAAACCTGCTCCTAAAATTTGACTGACTTTAACCAAACCAGTAGCATTTAGGTAAACATTTCTAAAGGCTCATGATTAATTTTATGAACTCATTCCGTGCCTGTAAGTTGTGCTCTATGGACACTCATAAGGGTTTCTGATTAGTGTTACCATGCCCCCTATAAATCTATTTTCTTGGAACTTTATATCTTGGTAATAAAAACTTGTCCTGCTGTGAAAAGGTCTCAGCATAATGGCAGAATTATTACTACTCTCACTGCATTTGAAAAGCAATCCTTGCATCTTGCCCCCATCCTCTAGAAATGTAACCTTTTTTTTTCTGTGTATAATGCAAACAGAATATATTTCTGTTTGGTTTTTTTGTTTCTTAAATTGCAATTTGTAGGCCATTAGCTGCTATTGTAATGAGAATATGAAGGGGAATCAAACCTAAACTCATCTATAAAAGTAAAGCTATGAATAAAATAGTTGCTGATTTTTAAGAAGAAATAATTGACAGTGCATTAGTGCTTAGAGAATGTAACACCTTCTTCAGGATACAGAGCAAATCTGAGGGATTTGGAAATGTGTAGGAACAAGGGACCTTCAGACAAAGGAGTGTTTTTGCCAAGTTCAGTTGTTAACTTTAATTAGGTAATCTCAATCAGTATACACTTCCTTTCTACTTCAGATTGCTGTGGAATGTACAGGTACAGCCTTGTAACTGTTACCTGGCTGCTTGTGCTGATCCCTGCCAAACTTACCCTACAGGACTCTTACTGGGCGAAAGGTGTCAGCTTCTGCCTCTGTGTTTTTGGCTCTTTCAAATTTGCACTCCCAAAAGGCAGGGACAGTTCTTTAAGATACAGTGAAGAATCAAACTTTGTATTTAAGTGTATTTGCCAGAGCTACGAGAGGTCAAAGCATTGTAAGGCTTCAGTATGAGTTCTTCAGACCTTGATCTATTGTGAACAGGAGCCCTTTCAGGCTTGATCATCTAAAGTTTCGTATATGTTGAACACGGCCCACAGGTCTGTTAAGGAGCACAGAGATTATTACTCTACAGGATCCACAAAATAGGCACTGCAGTGCCTAATTTCTCTGGGGACTCGGCAGACCCTGCTGCTCAGGGTTAGTATAGGTACCACCTTGACCATGAGTGATTGCTGTACCTGCACCTCAGGGAGGAGCAGTGCTTGACAGTGCTGCCTTCTATGTAACTAGTGATGTTTTTGCTATCCAGGTAAATGAAGTTTATTTTTGTTCTCACTGGCCTTCTAATTGTAGTGTTTCCCCTTTGCAGCCAGCTGAATATAACATTTGCCTGGGAAATGAATTGTTAGTGATTTGTGGTTTAGATCTGTCTGTAGAGTATCTGGTGTATCTGTTGTTGAGTAAAACATTGCTACTCGTGCTTGAGATCAGCCATGGGCTTTAGCTAAGCCTATGCTTTAACTACATTCCTGTTGTTATGAATCAGGACAAAGAAAAGTTCCAGAGTGCTTTCCTGAAAATACTGTTAAGTGTAGCATCTGGTTGCAGATAGTTAAGCGCAATAGCGTTTAAAAAGTGATAAAATTCAGGAGGTGAGTAGGAATTGGTAGATGATAGTTCCAGTGAAATTTAGATGTCTAGAGCCAGCACTACTCACAGCCTGCCAGATTCTGCTTCTGCATGAGCAGGAGAGGAGAATCTTCCCCCAGGTCAGCAGCAAGATCAGTAATCAGACCCCTAATAACTTGACTGACTCCTGTAGGTGCATTTTTGAGCAAATAGATTGCACTGTAGCAACACAGTATAGAGTGATGTTGTAGGTTAGGCAGACTGAAATAAATGGATAGAGCTGAATGAAGCTGATAAATTTTTTGGTGGTTTTAGCTGATCACGTGCCAAAACTTATTTTCTTTTATTTTGTGATAATAGTTGTGATATATTAAAAATTGACAAGATTATAAAGGAGCTTTCATTAGTAGTAAATAGAGTATTTCATCTTACTTTTCCCTTGGTTTTTCTTATATATAATTTTAACTGCTATTCTAACAGTTATTTCATTAGCTGCAACTTTTTTTTTTTTAAAAAGCAAGAAAAATATCCCAAACATACAGAAACAAGGTAGCAATTTAATCCTTAACGGAACATTTTGGTTTTATGTCTTACAGAAACAACATTAGTTCAGATCTGGTGAGAAAGAGAAGGGAACACATCGGCGGAGAAAGACATATATGGTAAGAATTGGTCATTAAAAGAAAAACATATAGGACTGTCATTGAAGTCAAATGCTGATGGATCATGGATTAGATCCTATCTGAGGGTTCATTTAGCCTTAAGGTATAGAGTACATCCCTGAGTATGGTGCTAATGGTGAGTATTGCTTTAATGGATCATCTGTCCAAAAATAATAATTGAAAGGACCTTTCTGAATGTGTAACATGAGTGTATCCCATGGGGAAAGTGCACAGCTAGGAAGATCTCCGTTATTAAATGGAGATGTGTGGAAATGTTTCTGTCTTTGTCCTGTTCTTTATTTGTTTGCTACTATGAAGTTATGAAGGCTTAACACTAAAAATTGAAATTTCATATAGGACTTTGGCAGAAAATTGTAGTTACTGCTTAAAGATGTTTATTGGATTCTGGCTTATCGTAACTAAAGTACTTGGACTGACAGTGCTGCACTGATGGATTCAGAACAATTATCTGGTGGAAGTCAGCTCTGAATAGGACAGAAGAAACCCGAGAGTAATTACTGCAGCAAAGTCAAACTCATTTTTGCCTTTTAATTGTTTTTATTGTGTCAACTTTCCATCTTGAAAATATGACTGATTAAAACAAAGATGTTGTTTCTAAAAGGGATAGGATTGTGAAAGTCAACAGGAATATTATCTGAAACTTCAGTATGAAAATTTTAGAGTCAGTGAACAGATGTGTAACTGCTAATTTGTCAGAGATGCTGGGTTTGAGATCTTAAACTCATGGGTAAAATTCAGATGTCTTCACCAACATATCTGAAATGTAGATATCAAAGGCTGGAGAAGTCACCCTAGATTCACTTTACAGTCAATTGAGGAAAAATGGACACCTTCAGAGAGTGATTCATCTCAGCCTAAAATAGGCAGGTCAGACAACTTGCCCCCTGGAGATGCCTGTTTCTCTCCATTGATGTAGAAAAGCCTACAGTGACAAACTCAGAATTAAATGTCTAGCCTTTTGATGTCTAAAGCTAGGTTAGATGAATCTCACCATTTGTTAATAAGGACAGGCTCCGCCAGCCTATACTAGTGTTGAATAACAGCTCTGCTGGGGATGCTCCTGCGGGGCTGTTTCTGGAAGGAATTGAGAAGGTCAAGGAAGTTTTGGAGGTCCCCAAGCAGAACGACCCCAATGATGATTTTTGTGGTTTATTTTCTTTTTAGTTTCATTGGTAGCAGGTAGTTTTGTTTTAAATGGGAAAAAGAAAAAAAAAAAGGGCAATCTGAGGTTTTGTGTTTGTTTTTCCCTCTGCAGAATCCTAAAAACGAAGGTATATTTTGTTCCATTGAATGATAGAAGTTGCTGTGGAACTTCTTCAAAAGCAAATGGCTGTCTATTATGTGTTGTCCAAATTTGTCTTCACCACTTGTAGTGTTGCAGAGTGCAGATAGGTAGTGGCTACACTGCTAGTCCAGTAAGTACTGTGGAACTGAGTAGAAGAAGGAGGTTTTTAAAGGCTGGCATAGTATGCTGGTCTTGGAGAGAACATCTGAGACTGAAGATCTAGCTACATTTGTAATCAAAATCCTTGCCATATTTCAGAAAACACATCTATTTAAATTTAAAAAGTAAAAAATTGAGAAGGATATGAGAATGAATGGTGGTGCTGTTTTATATAAAACACTTGCTATTAAGGGAGCTAATCCAGGAAGGATATAATGTTATGAAAATATTTAGGGAAAAAATGTGGTTGTGTGTAGCTTACAAATTAGAAAAACAAGATCGATCAGAAGACCCTTGTGTAAGAAGCAATTGCCCTGAGCATTCACCTATACTGTGATGGAACACATTCAGCCTGGATACTTTTCATGTTGAACTACTGCAAATACACACCAATTTGAGGATAACAGGACCAAGAGGGCTTTTCGCTTCTTCCAGAAATCCTCAGATGTGGAAGGATGGAGAAGCCCCAGTAGTATCTATGACTTCTATTTTCTGTTGTTCAGAGAACCTGCCAAACATATGATAATTAGAACTTTGTGCTCAAGGTCATAGTGGCTCAGGGAATTCATACCTGAGCCGATGCTTTCTGGTTACAAACTGTTCTAAATTTTCGTCAATCACAGATGGGGCAAAGTGGCTCAGTAATTCAACACACCTGTAACCTTCCTTTACCTGTTTTTTTTTTATTGGGCTTTTTTCATGTTTTGACAAATACTAAAAATATTTCATAGATTGTCCCAAATCTTGAATTTACCAGTGGATTTAGAAAAAAAAAAGACTAAGCAGATATATGGGAAGCAAGTTTAAACTTTTGTAACTTACTGCACCTTCTCTTTCTTGTATGTCCACAAACTGAGTCCCTTCTTACTTAAACATTTCCCAGTACAACTTACCATGCCAAATGCTCTGTTATTGAGTTAGCTGTGTATGAATTAGCTGCATGTAATTCACTCTGTGTATGAGTTAGCTGCATGAGTTACTCTGTGTATGAGTTAGCTGCATGTAATTTACCAAGAAAATGAGAAGGAAGTGCATAGAAGGCATCCTTCATGCTTTGAACTGGATTTGTGTGCTGGCTTCAGTAATAGTGGTAGGATCTCTGAACAGGCAACATCAATGAACTTTTGTAAATGTAAATGTAGCCAAGCATGTTGTATAATACGCTGTATCCCTCGTCAAACAACTCAGAAGTGAGGTAGTTTTGAGCACGTGCTGGCAGTTGCATGTGTGTTGCTAATCCATCTTGTGTGTACAAGTCTGTTGAAAAAGGAGGTCTTGGCCTTCAGTGAGGAGGTCTTGCCTTATTAAAAATGCTCAACAGAATTGTCTCCATATAGTGGGCTGCTTCACCTACATTTGCTTTTCAATTAGCCATGTGTTAAATCCTCAAAAATCTTTGAAGACTGTTCTTCACTGCTGTAATCTCCCTTCAATGAAAATGAGTAGCCACAAAGAGAACTAGAATAGAATTCAGAATCTTCTGTGTAAAGGCTTTAAGAACTGATTAAAGCTTCACTTTAACACAGGTGTGTGATAATATTGTTATTAAGGCACCTTTTGACCACATAGCAAACCTGCTGAAATGAACTTGGGTTCTCTGATTTCTGTTATTGAATCTATTTCTTATCACACGCAAGGCCTTCTTAATTAATAGGAAAAATCCTTCAACAGAAAGATGAACAAAACTGAACAGAACTGAGTATATTAATGTTGTGAAAGGGCAAACTTCCCTGTACTTCTGTAGTCATTAGCAATTGCAATCTGGAAGCAGGTAAGACTATTGAAACTGGAACATTGCATATAATGCAAGTGAAGTTGGTAGAATGAGATAAAGCTTTCAGGAATAGAGAAAAACATATTCCCTTAAAAAAAAATCAAGGATAGTCTTTCTTAGATTGGAATGGCTAGCAAGTAGTTTTATATACTTATTTTTGACTCAGTTCACTTAGAGTGTAAGGTAACGAACTTGAAAAATGTTTATATGGAAACATACAGTGAAGCCTTCCTAACTTCTCTAATTTTCAACACAGTGGCAGTCTTGAAGGCCTTTCTCCAGGGCTGTCACGATCAGAAAATAATCTATATTTTGAGTTTTAGAGAACATCTTCCTGGGTTCAAATCCAGAATAATCACAGCATTGTTATTCTTTGAAAATAATATCTATTTGTATGGGATTTAATAGATGTTTCAGGGCCTGACATCCAATGAAATTTTTCAGATTGTTGAAAGGTTGGTTTGAGTAACTCTCTTAGAAGCTCACTTAATGCAAAGGCATGGCAATTTTTGCCCTCGCAGGATTGATGACATGATTAGTTTGTTAAGAAGGCTATGACATCACTAGGCAAATATTTCTTTGGCATAGACCCTCCAGGAGTTAGAATATTCATCATTTTGAGAAAATACTCCTCACTGTTGGATTCACCAGAAAATTCCTTTTTTTTTTTTTANTCTTCTGTGTTCATTCAGTGACAGCATTTCCCCTAAATTCCTTTTGAAATTCTTTTCT
Organism: Sakesphorus luctuosus; assembly: GCA_013396695.1. Classification (NCBI taxonomy): domain Eukaryota; kingdom Metazoa; phylum Chordata; class Aves; order Passeriformes; family Thamnophilidae; genus Sakesphorus; species Sakesphorus luctuosus. The sequence continues at coordinate 149,836 of VWZD01011452.1, forward strand.
TGTTTAAGTGTGTTTATCTCCATCAGTTATAGCAAAGCATAATGCCTCATATTTAGAAGGAAGAGTATTCTGCCTGTAGAAATTGAATGCTCAGACTTGACAAGGTAACCCTAGAAAAATTGGATATGGCATGGCTGCTGGCCTAATTACCTTGTTCTTGTTGATCTCAAGTTCTGTTGTTAATAACAGACAGTGACTCGAGCAAACACAATGGAAATTTTGTTGAAAAAACAACACAGGATGTGAAAGGGAAAGACATACAGCTCCTTATGTTAATTGTTCTAGTGAAGGCAATATTTAAATGAGGGCTGTTGTATTTTAATAATTTTCTCTAGGAGTACATTTACATTAGTGTTTTACTTCAGGTGCAAAGTGTACTTATTGTCCCTTGCCCTGTCATGGTAGTGTTAAGGAAATCCTGCAAGTGTAAAAGCCGATACATCTATCTGGATACAGAACCTGGGAGGCTGAGGTGAACTTATAAGGACTAATACAAATCACCTTACTGTCTCTGTGCTTAGCAAATAACCTCTTTGAGACAGGCATCTTTGTCAGAACACTTGGTTATCTTTACCCAAAATGGTCTTTGAAACTGTCATTTCCAGCTGCGATGGATTGGTGATCTCTATAGAGCATTTTCTTTTGTGCCTTATAAAGGGAATGCAGTATAAAGTCAGTTTCTAGTATTACTAACTTACCAAACATGTTTTGTTCGAAATAAAACACAGCTGACCTTGGTTTTACTTTCTTTATATCCTTCTCCCCATCTTATTTGATTAGACATTAGCATGTCTCTAAAATTTATTTCCAAGTGAACTTTGAAAAAATCCCCACCAATAACTATTATGGGAAAAAATTTGAATGCAAAGTTGAGTTATGCAACATTTTTCTTGAACGTCATTGTAAAATTTCTGTATAAGGTTGCTACTGCAGGTACTACAATATTTTTCTACACATTGCCATGATCTTAAATGAAGAACTCAAATAGCTGAAATGTAATAGGACTGCCTATAATTAGAGAAATAGAAATGGGCAAACACTGGCAATATAGAACAGAAACAAGTTTTTCAATGGACAGAACAGTAAATCCTTTCAAAATAGGAGTTTTAGACATTTAATGACCTCTAAGTGCTGACAAATAGCATTTAGTGCTGGGTAATGCTTTTGACCACCTTTGCTGTTTGTAATAAGGGAGGATCAATTCCCTCATCCACAGGCATAGAGTGAGTTGTGAAACGTGTTAGTGTCATTGGAGAAGACCAGGCGCCTCAGCATTTAACTGAGGTGGTGGGGCATAGAGAGTCTTAGCACTGGAAAGTGTTTATGACCTTTTCTGTAATGCAGAGAAATTTGCTTACATTACATAAATGCGTATTTCTAATTTGTTGGACTTTTCTGATAATAATGGTGAGACGAGAGCAGAGTTGCTGTGTTCTTCAGGAAAATGATCAGTCTCTCTTTTCTTGTCCAGCAAAGTCAAAGCGAGTGTTCAAGGCCAGGTTTGAAGGGGCACAGGACAACCTGATCTAGTGGGTATCATCATGCCTATGGCAGAGGGGATGGAACTCAATGGTCTTTAAGGACCCTTGCAATCAAAACTATTCTATGATTCTGTGAAATTAGATGCTTCCTACTGGAATGGTCTTCATCAAGAATGGGTCAGCATAAGATCAAACTATCAGGCCTTCAACACAGAAACTTTTTGTAAGACATCACTGTGTGTTTCAAAAGGTTTAAGTACGTATTCATACGGTCATGTATACTATTCTGTATATATAATGTTTCACCTTAGGTCTAGAAAATGAGCCCATATTCACGTATAGTACAAACAGGACAGATTTTTAAGAGCAAAACTTCATAAACTTGCAGTATCATTTAAAAGTTGGAATTGCCATAGGCAGAAATGTGCCAGTTTGCTTTAGCTGCTGCCTCTATGATCCATCATTTTAAAGAAAACACTGTTAGGCCTTGGAAATTGTTTGTAGCAGTTAGTTATGCAGGAATGTGTTAGGATAGCTGAAAAATAGTGATCATGTTCTTTTATGTAGTGCTGACCTGTGAGAGGAAATGAGATGCCAGTCAAACTATGTCATTCAAGTCTTTATAGCAATTCTTTCTTACTTACATTGATCAGCAATGGACTGACTACACTGGCCTTTAAGACACCAGTATTAGAAATCATGACTAAGTCTCTACTGAGATCAAGGAGCTGTGACAGCCACTTCCCCTGTTTTGGGTATGTGTGGGCTAAGTTTGTTTAGGAGATTTTCTTTCCAACCAGCTCTAAAAGTTCTTTGGAAAAGGGAAATACAATAATAGGCTCTAAAATTATCATAAGGATTAGAAAGCGTAAGGATTAGAAAGCAAACAAATCAGACTCTCACAAAAATACCAAATTTGAAGACTTCAGAAATAGTATTCTAGGCTTACTGAAGTCAGCAATAATTTCATGTTTTCAAAATTGACAAATTAGTGTGTCATTCAGACTTGTTTGAAAACTCATTTTGGATCTAATTTTTTTTCTAAATGTTACCATATTTAGCTGCAGTTCTAAGTCACTGTATGCTCTGGGTTTGCCAAAGAAATGCAAAGTGTCACATTTAGTTCCTAATGAAACTCTTGTATGTGTTTGTGTGTAGCCTGCAGTTTTACATTCTGTCCAGAGACGAAAGCTGTTTGCTTTGACAAGGTCAGGTTGGAAAGGAGGCCACGTTCCCTGAATAAGAAAGCCAGGAGGCCAGAGCATGCCATTTCATTAGACAGCCCAGGACTCTCTTACAGAAAAGGAGAGAGAATGAATGCTACGGAATTTAAAATAACTATTTCAGCTTTTCTGTAGCCTAGAAAATGTTACTCTTGGGCAATATTCTGTTAATGACCACTATTGGGCCAGATGTTCATCACATGTAAATGAGCGTATTTCCATTCACTTAAGTGGAACTAGGCCAGCTTACGCCATCTGAGGATCTGTCCCCTCAGCTTTCTTTGTGAACCAGTAGTGATTTTAGATAAGGAGATGCAGTGTTATCTGACATATCTCCAGTTTCCTGCAGAGAGGAAGAAGAAAATTAATGTTCATATTTGCTTCATCAATGTAAGGACAGTATAAAATGTGACAAAGAATCAAAGTAAATCAAGTAATCAAATTTTAAGAATGTGAAATATAACAGACTTGCTTGGTTTTGCAGTGGGTGTTTTCTCTGTCAAAATAAAACTTCATAATTTCTAGATGCCTGGTTAGTTCTCTAAGCTTCTGATACTACTTGGGCCAGTGGAGTGGAATAAATTGAACATAGTAACCTGAAAATGATCCAGAATTCCTGTAACTGTTGGTGAGGTTATTTTTTGTTTAATATTAAATTAAGATAGACTAATGCAAGGGCTCTAAGAAATGGGACAAACTCTGTGAACTGGGTGCATTCCTTCTGCCTTTTCTGTTCTGCTCCCATTCAGCACTTATAATGGTAATGAAGTCTAATTACAAATGCATGTGACTGCCTGTTGTAATCTGTCAGTGTGTTTCTGAAAAACCTTGTGCCAGTTCAGTATTGGTCATTAGATAATAAGGATTGATAAAACGTAAGGGGCAAAATGTTAAAAATGCTACTATCGATTAGAACGCACCTTAATAATGAAACCATGGGCCTGGGGACGAAAGCCATGGATCATTTTGACAATTCGGTCTTAGATTGTGGATGAGACAGAGTGGGGACAATTAATCCCTCAGAGCCACAAATCACAAATAAAGTAGTTGCAGCTCATTACAACCTGACCTTGCTAAATGGCCTTGAAAACATAAGTGACCTTCCAGTATTTGAAAAGATTGCAAAGCTCTATTGAGAAATATCTTCTTTTTTTTTTTTAAGCTTGGGAACCACATGACTTAATTTTAACAGAACTATCTTGATGAAAGAAGCTTTTAACTTCATCATGTTTCATGAACCAAATTGCTAGGAATTCATGGAACTGATGGCAGTACTGCAGGGGCGTGTTCAAGATCTTAAAAGTCAAAAGTCTTGCTCTGTGCAGTTAATCAGTGGGAGACTGTGTTTCAATAGCTTTGAAGAGACACTATTTTCAATGAACTATATATTAATTTCAGGGCTTTTATAAATATTATGGTATTATTGGAGCACTGCATAATTACAGGAAAACATATTCCTTTGCGCATTACAGTAAAGTCAAATCCAAAAATTTGGAAATATGTTCAGGAAAGTATTTCATGAACTCTCTTTGTGTCCCCATATTAACTGGAAATAAGGAGAGGGTATGTGTTTTGCATTTCTGTCCATTGACATGCACGGCAGATGTTCTTTGGCCAAGTGATTTGAGTGCCTTGTCATGGGCTAGTGCATATGGAAATCACAAAGTATTATTGCATGACTAAGCAAAGACCCCATGATAAACAGCTAGACTCACATCTCCAAATATTCTGTTTAGAATTGAATTCTACAGAAAGAACAGAGTTTCTGATGCAATAGCCTACCTTAATTTGATCCTTAATGCTGAGTCAGGTTTGCCTTCTTCCTGTGGTAGAAGATGACACACTTTCAGCTCATTCCTGAGAAGAGGTAATGGCCACAATCCTTGAGGCTGTCTTAACTGTACAATGAGTTTGGAGCAATAACCGATATCATTGTGCTTTGAACTAAGTCCATGTGTGACTCTGCCTATTATTCCTTCCATTCAGTGTATCTGGATGAGCTGTTTCTAAGAGTCCTCACCATACACGAATTGCAGCCTCTCCTCAATTACTGCATCCCCTACATTAGATAAACGCAGTTTTCCTTAAGACTCACTTTTTCCTCAAGACTCACTTTTTCCTCTTTAAATACTAGGGACAGAATTTTCCATGAGGATCAGTGGTCTTTGCCTATTCTAGACAAGAGATGGAGTCTGCTATGACACTATGGCTACTTATTAAGAATGCTCTACCCACACACTTCATGGTTGTGGTAAGAAAGTTTTGACTATTATGACATCAATGATGGCTATGGGGAATGGAGGCAAGTTTTCCAGTTCTTTGATGTTCAGGCAAAAGCATCAAGCTTCTTAAGGCAGTGTGGAACCTCTACATGAGATTACAGATCACCGAAGCATGCTAAGTCTGAGAAATGGCTCTTGATAGATGGTATTTTCAGCATAAGTGGAGTTTTCAAGATAGCCCTAAAATGCAGCCCTGTGTGGATGACATTGCAAAAAAATCTTTGTCAAATGTATCATGAGCACAAATGAGCACTCATCATCATGGCTAAGCTTTGTGAACGAAGATTTGGGAAGGGCTCCACCCATGTGGGTGTGCCCTTCGAGCCTGCGCAATGGATTTTTTAGGTGAGGCACAGCATGTGCAGAACTGGCCCCACCCTTTAACTCCCAAGGTTCATCTGCCACGGCCAAGCAAACTTGGATGGTGACAGTGAAGTCGTCAGGGCTAGAACCTACAGCCTCTAGTGTTGCCAGGAGGGCTCCCATCCAAGTACTAACCAGGCCTGACCCTGCTGAGCTTCCAAGATCTGATGGGATCAGGCATCAGCGTGGCATGATGTAAATGATTGCAGTCTATTGGCTATATAGGGAGCAAGGTGAAGGAAACTCCATGCTGCTGCTGGAGTAACTGCAAGAGCCTACTCTCACAGCAGGGGGATTTAGGTATAGCTTTTATGTTTTTTCACCCTACCATCATGAGGACTGAGGTTTAGCCATTGTAGAGCTCTCTCCTTGGCACTGGGCTTGGATGACAGTGCTTTTGGCATTGGGAGTGACAGAAAGAAGGTTCTCCTTTTATTAGCTGGAAAGACAGATAAACAAAATTAATTTCTCAAAAGCTCCATTCAATTATTTTGCAGTGTTAGCCAGGGAAAAACTCAGCCTATCCCTGAGATGTAGTAAAGTTACTAGTTCTGGTCAGAAAGCACTGTGGCATTTTCAACACCTCAATGGCTGAGCAGTAACTCCATAGCTCAAGTTAACACTTCATCTCCTGACCTTCCACTCATCAATCACAACTGCTTTCCAGAGACAACTTCTCAAGAGCTTCAGCTCTCACAACAGTGATAGTCCTGGCCATGCACTTATATAGGGACACAGTGGGGCACAACATAACTCAATTCTTGGACATAGAATTGGGAAACTGGAATAAAATGATCCCTTGTAAGAGGAAAATAATTCAACTGTTAATTAAGTACATCATGACACTGAGTAATACAGTATAGAAATGTGTGACCAGAACAATCAGGATTATTACTTTGACTTTTCAATTTTTTTCTTTTTGAGTGGCAATTTAAACTGCATTTCCAATAACATCAAAAGTGCTTTAGGAATCAAAACAAAAGTTTCCTTTACCTTTCTTAGTAGCTCCACTTAGTGGTTGATAGGCTAACACACCGTTTCCCTCAGCTGTCTGTGTTACCTGGTGACATTCTCCTTCTCTCCACCCTGCTGCCTCCTGCAGGTACACAGGCTGTGGAATGCTGCAGTGGTGTCAAAGACTGACAAGTGCACTAATTGTGGAGTGGGAAAAAAATCTCTGCTGGTTCTCAGCTGAGTTATCCTTGTAGCAAACCTTATCTCTATGAATGTTTTGTTATCAAGTTCTTGTGTGTTGTAGTTTGCTTTGGAAATTCGTGGGTCATATGGAGCACTGAATCATAGCAGCTCAGCATGCAGCCTTCCACCTTCATGGACAACAATCTTTCTGCTCAGATTCAGTCCAGCCTCCTCTGCAGGCTTTCTACTGTTTGAATCCTCATTGTGCTTCATTTGATTTCTGCCTTCCAGGGATAAATTTGTCTCCCTGTATACTCCATTTACTGGGGAATGTGATTTTTAGGAGATATTAGGTATGCTTGAAGAATACTTGGGGGAAAAAAATTCTTCAGAGGATTAGAGAAATCTGGCTTCAGTAAGGTGAGATGCCAATTTGTTCATCTTCATATAGAAGCCTCAAGTATTACTTCAAAGCTAAAAGTAGAAATAATTGAAACAGTGGAGGAATTTTGGTGTTTCCATCATGTGGAATGAGCAGAGAAGTGACGAAGAGTCAGGTGCATATATGAACATGAATAAATACTGGCCCTTCAAGGGTGCTATGTCTAATTTCTCCAACCAGCAAACTCCTAATAGCTTTTCTTGTAAAGTGGGGTTTTTTTTGAGAATGGAGTAAGTGTGGTAGGTGCACATTTGGCATTTGTGTGTATACTCTGCCAATGCTCTAAGCAAAGCTGTATATATCTTGCTGTCAATACAGGGAGTGTTCAGAATAATAAACATGTGGCTACATAATATATACAATATTTGGGCATTATGTAGGCTCTTTAAGTTACTGTGATGAAAACTAATCATACTTCTCTGTTGTATTTAAGCACTTGTCTCTCTTGTAGTGTACCCAAGCAGTGAAGTAGGAAGGAGCAGTGACTCTCAGGTTCCATACTGTAACCATGCCAGTTGCTGTTTGGATATAGTGTCTAAGAGGAGCAGAGAGCTCACTAGTGGTTAGTTTTCCTGCCTAGCTATGGGACCTTGCTAGACTGGAAAGAAGTAGAAAGAACTGATACACTGGGAAAAGGCACATACAATTCTTGTAGGCAGACCATGGAGCAAAGGGATGCCTGCTTCTGGGGCATGCTTTTGACATATAGAAATTTTCCAGTATTTAGCTGCAGCTTTTTTTGTTGATTTTTTTTTTTTATTTGGTAAAGACCACATTGATGGGCTTAGCTGCGTTTATAAATACATAAGATATGTTTCCACATGGAAGCTCCACTACTTCATTTGGTTTAGCTCCTTATACAAATCAGCATTGTTAATTTTGCTGTCCTATCACTAGTGCATACTCCAGCAGATGTGCAAATAGAGTCTTGATTTAACACAGCTCTTTCACCATGATAGTGGCCTGAGTACTCTTGAGAATTAGCATCTTGCTTTCTGCAAGTTATTCTCTTTCCTTCACTCAGCACTGCCCCACAATCTGCAGCTACTCTAGTCTCCCCTCTGAGCAGCCGATGTCTTGATCCAGGAAGCTGCTGCCACTGTGACCTCACTCAGACTGAATAGCTTGTACTTGCTGCGTATACTCATCTGCCACTGCGGTGGCAGTAATATTCGTATTCAGAAGTAGGGCAACATGGGGTCTCTCTAGTGGATCTTTTGAGCATATATAATGCCTAAATACCACTAATAATCTGGCTGCAGAATAAGCACTCACTTGCATATTCTGGGGGTTTGTATCTACAGAAATAACCTGTTTTCTTGGTTCCCTCCATTTTCAGTAATTGCAATTTATTCATATTTATGGCATGGGTTCCCAAGTATCCTTATCCAGTGAACTTTACTACTTAGAAGTCCAATAATGTTTTTCACAGTGCAAGCCAAAGATGATGCTTCAGCTTCCTTTAAGTTGGTATACTGAGCATTGACTTGCATATAGCATTGATGTGATGAACCACATGGATCTCAGGCCAGGTCTAAATGACATCAAATATAAGTCCTTGCTTATGTAATTTTTTTTTCTTAGATAAGTCTATAAATGCATAGACAAGCTCTTCTCTCCCCCTTTATATGTACAATAAAAGAAGCTAATGGCATAACAGTTAATCTTGTCATAGTGACTTATTTTAAAACATTGCTTATAGTTACTTATTTAAGTACTATCTGTGCTGAAATTTTCTATTTTGGATGCCTCCATCAGCCCATTTCTGTCTGTTTGAAATGGAAAAAAAATAGTATTCTTTTCAGAAAAAAAGAAGGCAAAGTAAATTTTGTGTGTTCTTGTGAGTGTTTGATAAGCTCCATCACACTGTTCTTCAGCTTCAATCTAAAAGTTTTGTGGAATCATTATCTTTTGCTTTTCTAGTGAAAATCCATTAGGGAAAACAGTGAAAAAATTGCAGTTTTTTCACTCGATCAGTAGAGATTTAGTAGTAGCTGAATTCCCTGAAATTACTGTCTGTACAGCACATGCTAAGCACAATATTGCAGGTGTTGAGCAAAATCTTGTCTATGATTACTTTTCATAAATTTTTAGGCTACTGTGACATCAAGTGCTGGAATTTCAAGCATATGTCTGCCCGGAGCAGTGCAGGACATGTTCCTGGGGATGCTGAGGTGAGGAAGCCAGTTCCCTGCTCTGACCCCAGTGCAGCCCAGCAAGGCTGAAAGTGAGGAGGTGCTCTTGGGCTTCTGAGGTTCTCTTTTTATAGTTTCACAGACCAAGGAGGAGGAAAACCTCCTTAGCTGCAGAGCTGAGGAGCTGTAAAAGGGCTTGGCTAGGACTGGTACCTTGAAAAGGAGCAAGAAGGAATGAATGTCTGTGGAAGTAGGGGTGGGAAGTGCTGTCACTGACATAAAAGGGGACATTAAAACTGGAGAAGTGTGAATATGGGTCATGCTAGGAGGCAGAAAAAATGAGATAAGTTTGGGAACCTCTGGGTGATGTGTAGGAGACAGATCAGGGCTAACAAATAGGAGCAAGAAGAGAAATAAATACTACTAGGGTGAATTTGAACAAGCCATAGAGTACAGTACTAAATAGAAGTGAGAATGAGGAACTTCGACTAGAGGAGCTTAAGGGTTACATTTGCAAAAATATTGGCACAAGGTGATGACTGGGAATGGGGAAGAACATGGGAGGAAAGTATTTGCAATGGAAAGTAGTAGATAGCCACCAAAGGTAGACTTGAGAGGGAAAGCTAAGATGCATGATGCCCTGAGTTTCTGTCCTGCAGTATGTCCCTGGGAAACCTGTGTGCCTCCCAGCCCTCCCTTCAGCCTGCTCCATGTGCAGGGTACCGTTTCTATTACCACTCACGTGGCCAAGCCTCTGCTCCAGACCATGAAGTGCCAGACCTGTATTTCAGTATTACTGCCATTCCATACAATAGATTTTTTCAGGCTTTCTTTTCTTTCCCTTTCTGTATTTTTTTTAACAACCTATGAAATTATAGATAAAAGGGTACAAAACCATGAACGTTGCAATAAAACCAAGCACTAAAAAAAAAGTAGAAAAGAAAAAAGAATAATGCTGTCCATGAAGCCTTAATTGGGCCCCCTTGTGTGTATACATTTTGATACTGTCTCTAATTACATGGTCACACACTGCTTTTCCCATGGACCCCTGCATCGTTGTGTGCTCTAAGTAGAAGGTGATTGCTGAATGAGTGCAGCTTTAAGTTGTTTTATTCTCTCTGTTGCATGGGTAGTCCCAGGCTTGCCTTACTGCATACTGCTCAAGACCAACACAGAATTACTAATTTCCTCATGGGTTTTCCATTGCTATCTGTTTTGCAAACAATAACATTTATTTTAAAAATATTCTTGTTCTGAGATGAGAGGTAAGACTCTCACTCCTACATGTGGAAAAAGGGGATGCAGAGTGATTGAGTCTGATGTTTTCCTGGCTCTCCACAGTGTAGGTCATGCTATGTGTTCTAACCAGGCTGCCCACAGACTCCAGTTTGCAGCTGATGGGGGCAGAGTCTCCTGTGATATGAAACTTTTTCTCAGGACACAGAAAGTGAAGATACTAAAAATAATGAGTGCTATGAGAAGGTGAGCATGTCTTCCGTGGTGAGGACTAGCTGTAATCTGCAAGATTAGAACTTCAGAGGGCTAACCCTGTGACCATTCCTTCGCTGGTTTAGTCCCTTGCCTTATTTCTCTCTCATCCCCTGGTGACTGCAATGGGAGACTGAAGATACAACGTGGCGTATGCAGGCAGTCTTCTTCATGGATGAGGATGAATTCAGGGTGTTAGATGGGTTGGATGGTGTTGGGCTCATCTGGCAAAGAGGTTGTTGTGCAGTTAGTGTATCATCATGGGATTGTGCAGGACTGGGGCTGAACTAAGATTGTGTAGATCTTAATTATGGCTTCTGACAACTTCCGAGTGCTCTGATTTGCAACCCTAATAGTCTTCTAATGTAGTTTATGTGTACATGTGTTTAATATATATTGTTTCTTCACTTATGAAAAGATGTTAACAGGCTGGACTCTTCAAATACTTTTATAAAAATTCCAAATTTAGCTTTCTGAACAGGTTTTTGAAATCAATACAGAGAGAGCTGCTAACAGGAGGTAAACTACAAACCACAAAACACTTTCAATAGGATAGCTCTTTTTATATAACATTTGATATCATTTTCTCAGCATGATCTCTACTTTCATACTGTGATAGCTTTTACCTGGAGTTTAGATGATTCATTTTTGTAGTGGATACTTAACTTTTATATGAAGAAAATGCAAGAGAAGCCAGCACAGCATTAAATGAACTATAGTTGCAGCATTAAATGAACTGCAGTACAGTAATAATGTTGAATGTTCAGATTCATGCCTTTGCACAGTGTTGGATTCATGAATGCTCTATTGATCCGTAAGTGAGGAGATATGGAGGCCTGGGATTTTTCTCACAGCTTTTGGCATATCTAATTCAAATTTTTAAAGTCATTTGGGCACTCAGAGCTTGTTTAGAAATTGTTAGGAATCCTTATAGGATTCTGCTTGAAAATTGACCATGATTTCCAATTGCTGTGACTCTTGGAGAGCCATGCGACTATGCTTGTGTTTTGCCTTCGTTCCCTTTTTCTGAAGTTCTTAAAATGCAATCCTAGCTTTACACTGACTTCCAGAGTAACCATTGAGAGGAAAGTGAACTTTTGTTTTGTTTGTGATGATTATTCTTTCAAAAAGATCCAGATTTCTGTGTGGTTTGTATGGACTGCATGGAATGAAGTCCGTTGTTTTGGCTTTTCTGGTAACTTATCACAGTAGCTGAGGCTTTTTGTGTTAGTCTGCCCAGCTTCTGTTTTCACATGTTTGTAGCTTCTTACGAGCCACTTTAAAATGAAGCTTTCTATATATGATTCCCAACCAGTTTTCATGTCTACTCATTTCCAAATAAGGAAAAAACTAAAAATATTGGTTTGATACTGTTGAAAAATAGTATAAAGATAAAAATTGAATAATTCGCCTCATTTTCTCTGTTCAGACCATCCTCAAACTCTCCTACTTTTCTTCAGGTTTCTATCACGCTCTCATTTCCTCTCTAAGAACATACATGTGAATACAAAGGTGTGAAATGGTCTGACAGTCACATGCTATTAAAAATATGTGAAACTTGAGCCTAGTCATCAGAAATCATATTCTAAGAGTTTCTGGAGGGAAAGAACAAACTGATTAATAACATAGATCAGATAGAGTGGAGCTGGACTCATATGTTAAAATTCTGGTAAAGATTTTTCTTTCTAGTTTAGTTTTTGCTTTAGAAACAAATACCACAAACCAAACATCCCTGGCTCATTTCACAACAAACAAAAAATCTTGTAGGTCTTCTACTGTTTTTATAAACTGAGGGTCAACCTGATTCTGTCAAACAGTAATTTGGAGGACCTGTCTTGCACTTGGTCAGGATGAAGGTGTTTGACCCTTTCTACTTTTGTCATAATTAAATATTGTAAAGCTATTTTAAAATGAATGAGATGATTGTCTGAGCACAACAAGCTTTGCCAATAGGTGCTGAAAGTTCTACCCGGGGGTTTCATGAAGGTTTGAAAGCAGCTACTGTTGATGATTATCTCCTGTACTTTTCTGTACTGAACAGCATACTGTGTCGAATCGATATTTCTTCTGCTCCCTGAGGTTCTTAATTCACATGTTCAGAAAACTTCATGTTTTGTATTCCTTGAGATACACCCTACAAAACCTCAGCTAGACACAGAAATGCACATTAAAGGCCCCCTGCTTACACCCCATCTGTATGAGCTTATCACTACGAATGTGACTGATTGAGGTTTGCTTTACAACTCAAACTTTTTTGTGTAGGCACTATCCTCCCAGCCTAGCTCTGTCTCGAGATGCTTCTGTTTCTCCTGCTGGAACTCAGGAGGCAGGTTTTACCTACAGCATGTTTTACAGTGCATCTGTGAGTGTTGTGCCTGACTTCTTTGGGCTCTGCTGTTTAAGAATTGACTATCTGAACTCAGGTCTAGGAGGTTAAGTTATGCCTAACCTTAAGTAGAATAATGTTATTTTCAGAACCTCCTAACATAATTTTTATTTCTAATGGTGTAGGGATCCTATCAGGGTCACAGCCTGGGCATGCTAGCTGCTGTACAAACATGTTATGACAGTTGCTCTCTGGAGAAGGAGCTGTAACTCGTAAGAAGATAGCTGACTGTTCTTCAGGGTTTCTGTCTCTTAATGTCAAGTTTCAGTGCGTTTGCTGAGATTGGTGAAGCAAGGCTGATTTACATCTGCTGAGGACTCTGCTCGAGAACTCTGTTAAATTTGAGACTCTCAAATTTAGATTTAGTTGTTTAAAGCAACAAAAATCTTCATGATCTTGTGGGTGATTTACACGGTAAATTTCTTGAAGAGAAACAATGCATTTCTGTCAACCTATCTTTTCAGCAGTACAAATTGAAAAAGGTCCTTCTACATAGCAGAAGCTTGTCATGTTTAAAACCTTATGAGGCATGGGATGATCATAAGCGGGAGGACAAACATACAGGATAAGGAAGTACTGAGTTTTCTGACAACATTTTGGGAAATGGAGCCAAGTACATATTTCTGCAAGAAATTGCCATGTGCAGTAGACTTAATGTTACGGTAATTTACCTTCCCCTTCAGAGATACTTCTTTCCAGTCTAGCTTTCAGTGCCCTACTGTTGCATCTCAAAAGTGTATCCAAACTGAGTAGTGCTCAGGGCAGGTACCTTGCCTTGCTTCCTCACCATTCGCTCATTATGGAGGATCTGTGCTCTGGGAAGGATGTCAAGAATTATTGCTCTGAATGGGAGATGCTCTGGGGGACTGCAGTGTATGAAAAAAAACTGCTGTAAGTTGCTGTGCCTGGAGGCAAAAGAATTACTCTTCTCTGGGAGCTTTCTGCTCCACTGCAAGTGTGGCCCAACACAAGCAGGAGGCAGAAGGGAGCCTTGGCACAGAAGAGACACAGGTGCTTGGGAGTTGGTCCTTAGAGGTTTGTCCATGAGTGGGATCTACCTTGCACTGTGCCCTGGTCCTCTGCTTCAGGCTGCTTAGAAAGTGGGCACCACAGCAGAGCAGCTTCACAGTAAATCTGTGCTCAGGCCGGGAGGTTAGAGAACTCCCTCTGTGATGTTTTAGCATGACGTAGGGAGTCTTGTAAGAATCAAAGGTGGCCAGAGGGGAATCCCAAAGCACTCAGTCCTGGAATCCCTACACTGAGACTTCAATCACCAGTCTTAAAGTTGAACAAAGAGGTCAAAGACACTCCCAGTGAAAACCTTTAAATTTAATTAGATTTTCTCATGTGATTAAAACTGCCTTTGATATGGTTTATTAAGAGTTTCAATCCCAAATTAACATTTTAGCATTATAAATTTGGACATTGGTCTCTGATCTCTCCTTTTTTTTTTATTAGCAAAGGTTTCAAAGGAGTCCACATCTTGCTAAGCAAGGGGAAATGCAGAATGAACAACTGTGTCATGCAAAATAACTGCTCAGACCCCAAGGGTTAAGATCTGTCTCTTATTGCATGCAGAAATTCAGCAAATGATAAAATTGTGTTATCAGTGGAAGGGTAGTTTGCCATGGTTGTTTTCTTTTTCCCCCCAGTGTGGACACTGAAACATACAGAGACTATTAATTCAAAAAGAACTGTATCTATGTTTATAAGAGCCTTGTAACAAGGATTTTGATTGTCTATTATTGATCGCTTAAACAAAACCCAAAACCCCTACCAAACCAAACAAGAAACAAACATACTGTAGTTAAATATCGCAACAGGACCACAGGTAAAGTTACTGAAAAAACCAGGTGGCTTAAGTCTGAAGATCAATGATGAGCTACATATTGCACTTATTCTTATAGTCCCAGGCATCCTGTTGAGATGCTGTAAAGAGGGCCAGGCACAAAGTCAAAATTAGATTAATTTCCTTTCATCTTCAAAAGTCGCATGGTATCAACTTCACCTTGAGCTAAAATTTGTCCTCTGATCTGATAAAATCATCATTTGCCAATAAAATATGGGACAATTCTCCTACTTGATACCCCACCCATGCTGTGCACAGAGGTGCTCTTGTCTTCAGTTACAGCTCATGTGGAGTTGTACCTTAGTGTGAAAGCTGATTTGATTGCAAGTGGACATTGCCACATTACCTGAGATGATATCTCTGATTAACTGTCTTGTAGTTGTGGTCAAAAAGGGCTTGACATCACAGATTAAGGGCAGTGTTCCACTTTCCATCTTCAATCCGTTGCCATTTGCTGGCTGCATCTAGGAGTTGTCAATAGGAAGAATAATTAAGCTTCTGTCATCAAATGAGACTTAATAAAAGTACACCAAGAACTGATGGTCAGGCTGATTTTCAATCAGAATTAGAGACATAATAGTTATGGGTGTTCATCCCTCCACTTCTCTCGTGTTTTCAACTGCAGCCCCTCATCTCACCCTAAGGAAAACCCTCCCTTGGGCAGAACAGCTGACAGCAACTCTTTAATCTGCTGGTTCTGATCCTAACAGCATTCTGAGTGAAGAGAAAAAACCAATTGTATTTGACCCTTGACAAACTGAACTGCAGTATTTACCAAGATTTAAAATAATTGTCTTTCAAAGGATTTAAGGATAAGCAGGTATTTATGTAAATGATGATTCTTTAATTTGTCTAATAGTGTTGGGCTTCTTTTCCTTCCTCCTGTTACTCATTTCACTATTTTGCTTGTGACATCCAGCTGTGATCCAGATTTACAATCAGGCACTGTTTTCACTAAAGTTCATCAAAAGGTAGCGTTGTATCTAATGAAGTCTAGTAATGACACTTGTATTTTTCTGTATGTAAAACTTACTTGAAATCATGCTGCATGCACGAGGTGAAATAAGTAACTGGGAAAAGTAACAACAAAGACAACCTGAACTTGTTCAATGAAACAAGCAGTAGGACATGCTGGAAAATAAAAAAACACTTTTAAATGCTATAAACTACTGCTTAGAGAAATTGCTTTCCAAAATTCTTTTTAATACTTGTAGTGGGCCTATATATAAAGATTTTGTGACAAAGCACATATATGTTGTTACACATCAAACTGAATATATCTCCATATCCCAAATAGTATCAGGCATTATATCATATAGACAGTATGTGCCTAAAATAGAGTAATAGGTCTGATCAGCTCATTGTAACTAGTTGTATTATTTCAACAGAAGTTGCTGGGTTGTTATTTTGTGTTCATTTACCTGAATAGCAAGAATTTCTTTGTTCTGGCCAAGCTTGCCTTGGAGTCACAGAAACTGGGTGTCAGGAGAACATGTGACAGATACAGCTCCACGGTATCTTTTTGTAAACCTCCAGCTGGGAGGCATATCAAGGGCTTGAGCATTGCTACTCATCTATTTTGTCCTGAGATGGCCCCAAGCACTGTCTGTTCATGCGCTGGATGTGTTCTGGATCTTGGGGAAATCTGACCACATCCTTCTGATTTCTGTCCTGGTTCTGCTAATAAGTGGCACAGAACAAGCTCTGTAGGTCTCCAGTGTCACAAGACTTTCAAAAAAGAGTTACTTCTTGCTACTTAAAGAGCAAGTCAGGCACGGTCATGGTGTGTGTTTTGGTCTGTTGCATTCTAAATCTGATTTGGCTTTCTACACCACTTAGCGCTTGATGTGGGAGAGCAAGGTGAGCAGGAAAGGTCAGATCTGTGCTGCTGTTCCAGGAGTCACTCAGTGGCACATTGCCATTACATCCCAGTTATGCTGAGCTGACCAGCTACTCATGTCATAATCATGCCTACTCAATATGGTTAACTTTTTAGCAAGGATTTTTATTTTAATATCCAGTTTTGGAAAGTAATATCAATATTAATAGCAAGTGATCATCATTGTGCTAATGCAGCCAGACTGCTTTTCACTCACTTTTGCCAGTTTCAAACTTTAGTTTTCAGAAAAACCCAACTGCTGCTACCCAGAGAGATAGGGAATACAACAGAGGATATGACCTTTCTGAATGTTTTCTTATCAGGCAGCATAAGTACTGTATGTCCCACTAAGCTGCTTCAATAGAACCTTGTCAAGTTATCACATTACTCGACATGTTGCTGATAATGAATACATAAAAGATTTAGATATTGAGGACTCTGAGGAAATAAATAAGATTTACTGAAAAACTGTTCAACATATATCCCTGGGCCACTTTATTTTTTTTCCATGTGGATTGTGTGCTGCCTTTAGTCCCTTAGATAAATAGGATGATGCAAGAGTTTCAGCTTCTTGAAATATAAAGTGCAGATGTGAGTAGATAAATGAAGAAAGTAAATGGTCATCTATCTCCATTGTGAAGAACTCAATCATATTGTAACCGTATCAGTCTCATTCTCCAAATCTGCCTGATATTTTGCTTTTTTGCTACCACTTGCTCCTCTGGCTCTGGTTGCTGTCTGCAATATCTTCTCTTGTCCTGTATTCTTATGAGGATTGAATGTTGGAGAATAGTTTATATTCATATGTGTAATTCTGTCTTAATGTCAATTAATTCTTATGACTTTGAGGAAATAAAAAAACAACAATGCAATATGCAGTGGACAAAACTAGGATCAACAGCATTAAACCTTTATGCCACTGTGCTAGAAAGTGGCCTTCAAACTTCAGTATGGAATAGCCCTTTCTGAGAGACTGCCCAGGGTTTCTTGGCTGGTTCCCTCCCCCGCAGGAGCGAACACACAGGATGCGAAACTTCGGGCACTGTTCAAGAGGAATAGAGTGACTTACACTCTCACTCCATTTCTGAAATGATGCATTGGTAGGCACATATCTTTGCAATGGTTTTGGTTATTTGATTTTATACTTTATCTGGGTCTGGGGAGCTGTGTGTCTCCTATCTGTACTGAAGACAGTCTGACACTGGTTGAGATTTCAGGTTTGCTTTATTAGCAGTCTCCCAGTATACCTGGGCAATAAGACCTGACAGTCCCCAGATGATTTGTTGTAAATAAGCATCTGAAGTTTGGATGCACTTTTTGATAGCTATCAAGGATTAATTCAACAAGAACTGTTTGTGTGCCTTTGACTGTAGAAGGTAAATTAATACCTTCTGAATCTGATCTCCACAAATTCTGGCTTGGAAGAGCTATAAAATCTATGACAGCTATCTTCTTAAATAAATTCCTAATAAAGAATTTTTGGTAATCTCTACTTCAGAATGATGCCTTCTGTTGCCTCTCTAAATCCTAATTTTTCATGTTTAAATTAAATGGTTCCACTCCTTCAGAGAAGATGACTTTGAGATTTACTTCAAGTTTACTCATTCAGTGGACTACTGTATGCTTAAAGCATAAAAAAGGAACTATTACTTTCCCATTTTAAAATGACTACAAGCCCCTCCAGTTTACTAACCTAAGAAGAGACACCCATAGAAGTTCTTTATTTCCTTCCAGTACCCTGAGAGTCATCTTTCTGCAGAAGGCTATGCTTTCATTCTGAGCTGCTGCTGTATGTAAAGAGACAGTCTTACATCTGGTATATTGGCTGGTGAGAGTTTTTCTTGTGTTGAAAGTCACCTCTTGTATTTGACTGATCAGGAGGAAGTGGGAACCACTATTATGGCGCAGTGGCTCGCAGTGGCTGTAAGCAATGATATCTAACAATGCCCTGAGGAGCTAGTTAAAAAGTGCCTCTCACACTCAGGAAAGCGCTTTAATGTAACTGCATTAGAAAGCTGTCTGTTGGTTGTTGGGCAAAACAGACTTTTTTGTGTGCTGTAAGGATTATTGAAGCATTTGTTATACAGTAATTTGGAAATCATAATAAAACATTTCTAATTTCACTTCCCCCAGCAAACAACTAATGGATCTAGTGCATAGGAAGCTCAGACAGCATGCTCTAGACCCATGAAATCTTACTGATACTCCTAATTGGGAGGGCCGGGGATAGAAGCTGTAGCTATTTTTTATTATGTGTCCTTCTGAGAAATAGAATTTTCAAAGGCAGAGATAGGAAATAACTTGATATCTTTTCAATTTTTCCACCACCTTAAACTCTTGTGTGTTTGTACAAATACATTTTAGTGTTGTTCAAATGACGTGTTAAATGCTAATGAAGTGTGAGAACTCTAGTAGGTGACTTAAATGTTCTCAGTACTCTCCCATAACAGAAACCTTCGTGAAATAGTAGCAGATGAATAGAGATTAGATTTAATAAAACTTCCTAAGAGGGTGACAGGCAAGAAGTGTAGAGGACACTGTTCAGCAGATCTCTGCAGGCCAACGTCTTATATAGTCAAAGAGAAATGAGTGATATTTAGAAGAACAAGAATTATTTGTTTTTCCAAATTCTTTCTTTATACTGGCTAACCTGTCTCTTTACAACACTATGGTTTCCTTCATGAATTCTCTCTGAAACTGCAGAAGTAGAAATATGACCCAAAAACTGTGCACAAGACTTTTGAAGCTATTATAGAGCTGATGTTGGATATCCTTAGGTACAGATACCCAAAGATGCATCTTGATATTCCTCAGTTAACTTTAAATACAGATCTATAATTTAAAAAAGCTGAAACTCTAAACACAAATACTACACCGTAATAACCTCACATCAAGAAAGAGAGAAAGTAATGAAGTGTGGTCATTTGCTGAATTTCAACCTTAAACCTGATCACATACCATGCAAAATGTTATTTTTTTGTGTGAATTTCTGTGGAATTGGCATTCCCATTCATCCAAAATGTCACAGGCCTAAGAATATAACAATGATGAAAGTGCATTATAAATCCATTGAATGGGTTTGCAATTAGAAATCCAGGACACTGAGCTGCGTCTGAGCAGAAGCTGGTACACTCAAAATTTCAGGTAAAATTATCCGTTAAAAAAATTCTCCCAAACCAAAAATTAAAATCACCTTATCTTTGGAAGATAATTAAAAAAATATTGATGCACAATTTTTTTGTCAGCTAAAAAAAAATCAATTTATTACATCATATATATCCAACAATATTTACATGCAAATTTGCTTTCTTGGATTTTAGGATCAAGATGAAAATTGTCTTATGCTGTCCACCAATCACGCTTACTGGAACAGCTCTTGAGCTAGGGCTTATATTGTTCATTGAGTCAAAGACTTGGTCATGAAAAACTCTGCCAGCCTGTTTTTTAGTTAAGGGGGACGTGAACCCTTAGCTTCAAATGGATAAGCATCAATAACTACAGCTAAATCTCCAAAAAGCA
The DNA here is from genome assembly GCA_013396695.1 of Sakesphorus luctuosus. NCBI lineage: Eukaryota > Metazoa > Chordata > Aves > Passeriformes > Thamnophilidae > Sakesphorus > Sakesphorus luctuosus. Next base: position 170,020 of record VWZD01011452.1, read on the forward strand.
GTTTATAGCATGGAGGGAAAAATTAAAATCTGACACTGGAAACCCTAAAATTTCTGATGGATACAAAATGGCTACTGTAGAAGAAGCTTTTGTTTATTTTAGATTCAGAGCTTTTTAGAACATCTGTCATTCAGATTGTAGTCCATCTTTTTCAGTATGGCATTCCAAGTTAGACTTGAAAAGCTTAAAAATATTCTCTTTCACCAATTGCTTATGATTCCATGTTAAATATCACGATGAAACAAAGTGTTGAATACGTTTATTTGTTCTGGTATTTTCAATATGTGCTGTTAAACAGTGGCTGTTCAGCTAACAGTGCAACATGTGACAGAATACAGGGAAATGGAGAATGAGAAGGAAGTTGGGACAGAAAAGATCAAATGCTTGATTTTATTTTTGAATAGCAGCACACATGAGACGTTTTTTTAAGAGAGCATTGTGGCAGAGAGGAGGAGGAGGAAGAGAGGAAGACAGAAGGCCCTGGAAGAAAGTGGAATCAAGTTTCTGAAAACTGCAGCCTTTACAAAGAATGCCCTTTAGATACAAATAACGTGCAGGTTTATAAAAGAGAGAAGTGGGTTTAGAATTGGGAACTTGGAATACCAGTGAGCATCCAACAATGAATCTTAGCAAAGAGAAATACCTGTTGCTGTAGGAACTCCAGTTGTGCCTTGAAAGTACAATGGAGAAAGGACAGTAGCAAAAAGACAGGTCTATTCTTCTTTCTTTTCAGGAAAGGACTAGCCTGCCCTTCTGACAACTGTCATCTCAGTTTGTGCAGTGTAGCCCTTCATGAGACCTGGAATGATGCTTGATGGTAAACTGTCTTCAAGGAAGAACAGTTCATTACAAAAAGCTTTAGAATTTGGGCCTCCTTAACAGCCTTTCAGATAAAAGGGACAGACCAGTCTTTCTTATATGATTTAAGTAAGAGTGTGATCACTGAATAGATCTGCAGGATGGCAACAAGGACAGAGATTTATATAAGAGCTTTAAGAACAGAGGTTTATAATTAATTAGTCAGCGGTGAATCGGTGGAGCACTGGGAAGGAGAAGTAAAGGAGAGACCCACAGTGCTGCTTGCAGGTTAGTCTGAAGTGAAAGCTCTTGGGGTGTGGGCCAGACTGACAGAGTTCTGCTAAAAGGAAAGAAAAGGCATTAACCTGTGTTCATGCCTGGATTTAATTCCACAAGACACTGCAGGACCTAAAGCAAACCAGTTGGGACCTAAGGTACATCAAGTAACATTTAACCAGTTGTATGTTCTTTTTATGACTTCTGTTTGTGAGGGAGATAAATGCATGTCTTAGGCAATAAAACATTTCCCCAGATTATAGCAAATGGTGTTTCTTTTCCCTTGTGGGATGTAATAGGAATATCAATGTTTTATATGTCATATTAAAAAAGCCCAAGTTTGATAAAAAATGAAACACATTTAGTAGAGTTGTTATCCCAGGTAAGGTAAAGTACCATTATACAAAGTCATAGGAACAAAACTATGAGTACAGCAGATGCACTTACTGTGAATCCAACCAAACTTGTGCATACTGCATCCAAAACCCCAACAATCTTGGAAAGAAAGGCTAGTGATCAGGTTTTTGCAAAGACCACTAAATCTCTAAGCAAAGCCAAGTGATACCTTTTATCAAAAGTAACAACTGCCTTGATAAATGCAGCAAATGGAATTTTAAATTGGGACACAGAGTATGTACAGGGAGCAGTAGAGAGGAAAGCATCTGAGAGAGTGAGAAAACAGAAGAGAACCAGCTCAGAAAAATAATCCTGGGAAGTGTGTCCAATTTTTCTAACATTTCTAATCACTAAGTTCTCCACAGTTGTGTGGGTATCTGTGAGAGTAGAATTTGTCCCCAGTAGAGTTTGAATAGTATGCTGAGCAGATGTTTTATTTCAGGAAGGTAAATATGTAAAATGGATATGCCAAAATATTTTCTTTGATGTGGGATAATAATACCAACAGAAAGGGCTATGCAAGCTTGCCTTTCCCTTCTGTATAGTGAGCTGCAGTTTTCAAATTCATTGTATGGCTTCTGGGGGAAACCATTTCCAAGCCTGCCATTTGCAGGAACTCAGGTCTTTTCACTTGGGACAAAACCAAACTCTCCCAATGTATGCTTCCTGTTTGTGAAGCAGGGATACCTGTGCTAGTGAAGCCAAAATCTGCTGCTTTTGGAGTTTGCCTTAGAGGAGGAAGCCTCTTCCTTAAAGGAGGTCTCCCAAACCACTCCCTTAGGTGGTTTGGAGCAGGGTCCTCACTTCTGGGATAACCACCAGCAAGGCAAATGCTCTCATCTGTTATGCTGGCTGTTCTGGACAAGGCCACCCACTGGCAAATTCTTGTGTTAAACAGCAACAACAGAAAAGTGAGTGCATGGGATGGGTGACTGCAACCCGCTGGGGAGTGCAGTGTGTGTGTGGAAACCCAAGGTACCGTGGACACTTCTGCAGTGTGTGTTTAATTGTGTCTATGCAGTAGGACAATGCCAACAGGAAGAACTGAGAGGGCATCAAGACTATTCCTTTTGTTTCACGCAAAAGTCTTGAAGATGAACATTTAATCTTAGGTTTTAACAAATAGATATTCTCAGAAAACTGCAGTGAAGTTAGCAGTGGGTTTCCTCAAAGACAGCTCTTTGAATTTTCTTGTTAATATCCTACAAATATTCTCTCTCATTGCAGTAAATAATAAATTTTCTATGTGCTTCTAGGGGCGTGTGTACTGTGTTTGACAAGTTCTGCATATTCTTATCTTCCAAATTCTGCTACCAGACTGACTCCTGCTACCTCCCAAGACATGGGTTTCCAAACACCTGGTTGTAATATACAGCTATAAGCAGAGGTTTTGTGCATAGTGAGGCAGCATTTTCACTGCTCCATACTTCTAAATAGATGTGTTTGGTAGGTTTGAACTGGGATTTCACTGCAAAATTAGGTAGAATAGTTTTCAGTTCATTCTTGTGAAATGAGATTTCTTTTAGTAGGTTTTTTTGTTTGGTTGGGTTGCCTCTTTTTTTTTTTTTTTTTAAAATGACCTTTACAGCAGGCATGGAAGAATTTTTAAAAAATAGTATATTAGTTCAGTATTGAAAGAGAGCATGACATATTTTGGTGAGGGGCTGTCTGGGATAAACCATGTGCAAACAGGTGAGAGCTGGGCTGATGGCAGCCAGCTCAGGTTTGGCATTTCATGCTGACAGTGCCCTTCAGACCTGCTTTGAATGAAGTCCAGCAGGCTGTAAGAGGCCCAAGCCTGCCAATGTTTTCTCTGAATTGCTTTTTAAGGTCTCAAATACAATATGATTAAAAATAAAAAATGTATGTAATCTGTATTTTATGGAATACACATGGAGTTCAAGGAACTGATTTCAGTCATTGTACATTAGCCTGATTCATTTTATTTCATATTTTATGTACGCATTGAGTTTGGTATATTGTAGTTTTACATTTGTGCAAGTTTACATTAGCTGTAAATGCGGCCTCGGAGTGTTCATGTGTAATGTACTGAAGCTTCTCAAGTTGACAATTACCAGGATGTTTCTTGTGCTGCACTACAGTTGAGAATTACACATCCTAGAAGATAAATTTGTGTAGAATTTTGTTTATCTAGATGTTGCAAAACAGTTCGTTTGGCTTATCTCTCATCGCTTTTTCTACTATGCCAGTTGGAAATTTTTCGTTGGCAAAAGCTTGTTCCTTTTCTAAAAAGTCTGTCTTCTATTTTTGTGAAAGTGAATAATTGTTTCCTGAAGATTAATCCCAGAAAGGTTTATATTCAGGAAAGTCACTTTTGACCTCTAGTTTTATGGGATTTTGGCAGTGAAAAATGGAAAACCTTACAGAATTTGAAAATCCAGTGGAAGAAACCACAAAAATAAATTTTAATATCGAAAGATGACAGAATTATGCAGAAGTCTGGAGCCACTAGTTTTTTTAGTAACATTATTAGATGCTCTAAGTTTTGCTCTGCTTCATCCCTCCTCTCCAAATGTTAGAATGAGCTAAACTAATTGTTATTCTATTTTAAAAAACAGTATGATTTAATGTGTACCTTTCAGATGTTCTAACCTGTTTTTGAAATACTAGTCCCCAAAAATGTGACTGTGATGATCTGCATTCTGGGAGAACACACTCTAAATTGGAGGGTAAATGTATTTTACTAATGATAGTTTACACTGCTGCTAAATTAAATACTTTTTTAATATTTTAAAAGACAACCCCATGTGTTAGCATTTTTGCACATTTAAATATCCATGAAAGTCTGGGTGACAAAACCCAGCCCTTTTAGCCATATTAATTTCTTACTCTGTCTTTGGAAATGCTTCATAAAATATTTACAGAATTAAAAGGGGTGTAATACTTTTATAGAGCTACCAAACCTCTAGAATTCACCAGGACTGCTTAAACTCTGAAACTCTGTCTTCGCACTGTGCATGTATATATAAATGTCAAAATAATGCAGGAGACTGCCTGTGACATCGCAGCAATGCCACAGCTACAGCAATAAAGTCACATCAAAGACTGAGGGCTTTGCAGTGCCACCGCAGTCACATCAGAATCACAGCAGATAAAAGTCCATCTGTAGTCACAGCACACCACAGACACTTCACATTCATAATGTATCGCAGTCACCTATTAGGATGATCACAGACATGCCAGAGGATCATTACTTACCCTCTAGTAAAATTTTAGTTGCATCACATAGTATTCATGTCATCCTATGGATTAGAAGACTTTACTCAAATTTCCTTGGTTTTGTTCCTTTGTAAATAGAGTCAAAATGCCAGGTAGGAATATCCTCCTATATAAATCTCTTGTATTATATGTCAGTTCTGTTTTAGTTTACAGAAGAGACATTTCTATTTCAAGGAGTTTACAGAATACTGTAGTGATTTTTTTTTTCTCTCCTTGTATCCATTCAGGTGTGGGGGTTTTTATTTGTTTGTTTTGGTTTTGTTTTGTTGTTGTTTGTTTGTTTAAAAGAAAAAACCCTCACTGCAAAATATGGTATCAGAAATTACATACATTACTATCATTGGTGTTGAAGTCCTAAGGTGTAACATTGACATTTTGCAATTTTATTCAGAAATTAGAACTAAAAATGTTACATCTAAAGATGTTGCATATTTATTAAAAATTAAAATATAGCATTGTGGATTTTTTCTTAGGGATCTTTTAAAACATTTATTATTCTAAAGTGCCCTTCAGAATGTTCAGTGTTTTAATGATGGTAGAATTGTTGTTGGTTACAAGTTCTGAAATATCAGCATGACTAATATTTGAACCACGCACCTTCAGTGTAGGATTGCATCATCCATTTCTTTTTAAGTGCATGCAAAGATGAAATAACTCCACACAAGATGTGTACAATGTACTCTGCCTCACAGTGTCATCTGTTACAGGATATGTGCTACGTATGGATCAAGCAGCAACTGTGTTTCTTCAGTCTGTTTAAGGTTTTCTTTTTGCTTTGTGGTGAGTTTATTTGAATCTCTGGCTGAAATTTCAAGAATTCAAATATTGTTCAGAAATCAGGATAAAACTGATTGTAACTAGTGCACAGAAAGTTTTACAAATGGAGCAGGATGTGCAGATTCGGAGCTAGAAATAGCATTGAAATAGGGTACAAGGAGCTGATCAGAAGAGATGGAAAGCATACATTTTCTGGGGTTTTTATTCATGTTGAAAGTTTGACATTTGTAAACTGAAGCTGCAATTGTTAAGTATCATGTATGACCCATCAGAGTTCCAGCAGGTACCACACCTATGCCACCTGCTTTAAGGATCAATTCTACCTTATCCTTTCTGCAAACAGGCAGCATTCACTTGCCAGTGGCATTTTTTCTTTTTTTTTTCTATTGACTGCATAAAATGAAACTCAATTTCCCTGGCAAAGCCACATACAGTTGGGAAAAACAATCACAGTTTTTAAAAGGCTTTGAAATCTGCCTAAAAATGTAAGCCAGAATTGCATGTCTGTTAGAGGTCCACAAGACAGAGTAAAAAATTCCTAGAGAAAGGTCACCCTTCCTTACTAAATTTCATAGATCTTGGAAGTCATTTTGTAGAAGCTGATTGTATAGTGTGGCCAATTTGTGGCGTTGCTCTTTAAATCCTGTAGGATTTTCCATGAAGTTTGTCGTTCAGTGCAAAGAGCCCAGTTGTTGTTCACCCTGAGTGCGAGGGTTGCTCTGGCCCCACGCTCTGTTTCTCCATTAATGACTGGGTTTTCACGTCCCTTGCATCTGTCCCAAGGGAGGAGCTCGTGGGAACGAGGGGGCAGGTCATTCTCAGCGACAGGCTCCTGGCTCGGGATCTCGCTGCTGCCAGAAATCTGTCTGAGACTGAATCTGGCAAAGTTTAGGAAGCAGCGTTAAATGCACCCTTTTGTTTAAGGCTTCCACTAACGGCAGGCACAGGAATTTCACTTGGCAATCGGTATCCTGGCTACCCTTTTCAGGGTCCTTCTATAGCTGTTTCAATAGCTAGGAGGGGCATGGAGCAGTTTCTGTGATGATTTAGATCAGAGGTACATTATGTAAAATATGTCCAGGTACTGCGATAATTTGTCTTGATGATTTAAGTATGTGTGTATATATATGATATTGGTTGATTTGTTTATAATTTAATTTAAAAATAGAGACTTTAGTTTATATAATTTTAGAATAGTATAAAGCCTGAAAAATATGCAGTGCAATAAGATCTGATGTCGGAGCAGTTTGCAGACTTTTTATCATGATGTGCTTTCCTTTCTTATTTTGGATAAGTGCTATAACTCTAAAGTAAGGAAAGAGTAGAGATTTTAGGAAAAAACAAAAAAGGTTTAGCCTTAGGAACAAATGAGAGTATTGGATATTTCATGTCAACTCTCCCTTATCTTCCTTCATAGAATATGCTCTGGATTTAGATGCTGACTTCTGGAGTCAAAATAAGTTAGATTTTTTGCACAGGACAGATTTTCCTGTGGGTAAAAACACAGTAGCATTTCAATACTGAGCAAAACCTCTGAGGGTGCACCTGCCTTGGGCATTAGTTAATCCTACTGTCAGAAGGACTGCTGCTTTAGCCCTGCTCAGGAGTGACCTGATGTCTATCTCAGCAGGCAAGAGAACCTTGCCTGTAGGAAATCTACTGCAGAGCAGGAGTACATTGGGATATAGATATTAGAACAGGCCCTCATGGAGGAGCACTGGCTTCTGTCTCTTTCAGTTTCTGGTTGACTGCCAATCATATTATTATTTGCTTGTATTTCATAACCGCTGGGTGCTGTCACCTGTGCACTTAGGACTTTCACCTAAAAAGCTGCTGCTGCTGAAGTTAATGTGAGTTCCTTTTGCATATTCTTGTTTCTTGCTTATGCTGTTGTGTTTTGCCTGGCTCCCTGAAAACATCCCTTCTGAAAGTTGATTCCATGCCTTCTGAGTCCAGGTACTCAAAGGATCACAGCGTGAGAAACTACCTATTTTAATCTGTGCTTGTCAAAGAGATTGTGCCCAGTCCTGCTGAGTTAAATTTTTAGTCACATTTGCCCATAGGCTGTGCTTTCATGGGTTTTTCTGAGGAAGGAACCCTCATGACCAGGATACCAGGTTTATTTATAGGGTCCCTGGGCTTTAGCAGCTGGAACACATCTTAATACATTACTCACTGTTGACTCATACTTTGTTGAAGACAGAATATGGCTCAAAGTCTCTGCCAAGACTTCTAAACCTTTCAATGGACATATATTTGCTACTTTGGGACCATGGCTTTCATTCTCCACTGTCATAAGGAGATACGAATCAGACTGGTAGCCTTGTGAGTCCAGAAGACAAAAGCCTTGTAAGAGCCTGGTGAGAAGTGCAGAACATGTGGCTGGGCTGGCATTGTCCCCTCCAAGAGATGGCTCAGGAAAGTGGCAGTTTGGTCATTGATGGTGAAAGAAAAATACAGAGAGACATGGAGTGTGTTGTCAATGTTTTTTACCTGCTTGAGTTACCAAAATGCCATGACTGTGATGTTCCTAAATAACAATAGTTCTATTTCACTAATTTCAGAGATCTTGGAAGGTTTCTCCTTTTTCATTCGTCACTATCTGGTTTAGGCTGCATTTTTTAGTAATTCCTTTGCTGACTAAGAATGGTAACAAAGCTGTTTGTCTAAAGGAAGCTGTCTTACATTGTAATTTTTGTTTCTTCTGAATTATACATTTTAATTATTAATATGTGTTATGAATTATGATAATTGAAGCATTTCATCCCTTCATACTTAATCCTTAGATTTGAGATGGACCCTGGGGAAAGAGTTTACATCTAGACCTAATGGCATAAACATATCCTTGCTTTAATTGTCAGAAAGTAGTTCCATAATTTCTGTTTTAGTGAGTTTTCTGTTATAAACACATTTAGAAACTTTTTTATTTGACCAAAGCTTGTATGTGTGAGAATGCAATCGTCTTGTTGCATGTGTTCTCATCCTCTTCAATTTTATATCACTTCTCTAGGATCTCAGTCTAAAGGATTTTTTCTTATCATTCTCTGGGCTTAATTTTGCTGTGGAAAATCAAGCTCTGTGCTTTCTTTGTTTCATACCCTGTCATTTAGAATCAGACAACAATAATTCTGGAATTGGAAGGTGCTTTCTGTTATCTGGCTGATTTTGATGGATTGTCATGCATGGGTTTGACTTTGCAGGGGTTGAATATAACATTAAAATGTTTTCAGCAGTTAACTGAACAAACATACAATGGAAACTAGAGAGGAAGGTCATTGGCACAGTGTTTGGTGAACAAAGGTTTGCAGGTTTTTTGTGGGTTTTGCCGGTTTTTTTTAAACTTGAGAAAAGCTTTGAAATAGTGTATTGTAACACAGTTTGCAGATCACTGAATTATGTACTGTACACATGGTTAACGATTTATGGGGCCATGAGTTATTTAATGGAGTAATGCATATGCTTTGTACAACAGGCAAACAGATCAAAACTCTGGCAGAAATTGTTCAACCTTTGAATGACACACATACTGTGCTATCAGAAAACAATACTTTTTTTTCGCTGTCCAAACTTGTCATTTCCAGTGGTCATTGTCTCATCTGAAGAAATCAATTAAGCAAAAATGTGTAAAAAATAGTGACTTTCATGTGGGATGTGTTAAACAAGTGTAAGGCAAAATGAAGATACCTCAGGTCTCTGGTGTTAGGTTCTCGTAGTGTCATTGTCATGAATTTTGTTGCTTTGCAGAAAGGACGCAGCCTATGACAAGGTTTTAATACCTGCTAAAACTGAAATGTGTTCTTGCTGTAGAGGTTTTAATCCTAATGAACTGGAGGTGGCAGATACCTGTAACGATGTGTTGCAGCATAGGATGCAAAAGGTAAGGATAACCAAGGCAAAAGCATTGTACTGTTCACAACAGACACAGCTTTCTCATGGTGTTGGCACAGCACTCAGCACACTGGGGCTCCTATTTTGGATTGGAATGTATTGGCTACATAAAAATGAAAGGAATAGAAAAGGAAGAAAGTGGCAAGCATGATAAGGTAGGAAAATAAAGAAATTGATTAGAGAGGAACAGAGCTAAGGTGCAGATGAGTGACATAAGCCAAGTCTCGGAAAAAAGATGTGATGTGGGGAAGAATTTTGAACTTCTGGTTGTGGAAAAGCTTTCAACTTCAAAACTAGACAGAAAGGGGGAATGGGAAGTTAAGATCAGCTCTGACTCTACTAAAGAGAGGAGATGGAGGGGAAATGTCATTGTAGTCTACAGCCTTCTCATGAGGGCAAGTGGAGGGGCAGGCACTGATCTCTTCTGTGTGGCAGGACATGACAGAATAGCTGAAGGTGTCAGGGGAAGTTTAGGTTGGATATTAAGAAAAGGTTATTTACCCAAAAGATGGTTGGGTGCTGGAACATGCTCCCTGGGGAAGTGGTCACAGCACCAAGTTTGACAGAGTTAAAGGAGCATTTGGACAATGCTCTCAGGCACATGCTGTGATTCTTGGGGCTGTCCTGTGCAGGACCAAGAGCTGGGCTTTGGCAATCCTTGTGAGTCCCTTCTGACTCAGAAATTCTAAGATTCCATGATTCTGCTACAAAAGGCCCTGCTTTTTGAGACGAGAGTGGTGGACATGATGGAGCAGGGTTTTGTTCCACTTACTGAATCTCAGTGTCCATCCCAGCAACCAGAGCAACAGATCAGATCAGACAGGATGACAAGAAGCCCTTTCAGAGTAAAAGCAGAGGAGCTGTGTCAAAGAAGGCATTCCCAAAGAAAATAAAGCATTATGCCAGACCTGAACCTTTCATTGCACCCTAGAAGAGTACTCTAGTGGACCCCTGAGGGCCAATCACACTCAAGAGTGCTCAGCCTTCTGTAAACTGAGACAGTCTGAATGGCATGTTCTAGATGCAAGTAACGTAACCAGAGCATTGCTGAGCACTTTTGCTTGTCTAGAAGGCCAGAAAGCTTTGCTGAAGTGACTGACTTTCACATATAGCAGTGATGATATGCTGCCTCTTCAGATATATGTTCTTTTCCCTCTACTCAGAGCCTGAGGACAGTTCCGAGTTTTCTCCAGAGCTGCTGCTCAAAGCAGCCTGAGCAGCAGTGTGCCCTGCTGGGTAAGCGGGAGATGAGATGGAGGAATGCAGACAGGCGTGGAGCCTTCTCCGTTCCACTGTGTCTCCTCCATGCTCAGTAGAGCTTCCCATGCTCTGCTGTTCTCTCTGCACCTTTCTGAGAGCGGCTCTGGCTCATGACAATCCTTTCAGGTCAGATTTTTCTCTGAAAGCTGGAATGCTGTCTAGGAAGAGAGGGAGATGCCCCAGCCTGTCTGAACAGCATTGCTGTTTGTGTACTCCTGGAATGGCTAGGCTGTCTTTATGGTTTTTTGTAGAGTCTGGATTTTTTTTCTTTTTGAGTTCTGAGAAAGGATCTAGCTTTGGAATTTTTCCCTGATTATGAAGGTGCACAAGTCTTCCTTCATATTTCCAGAATCTGACTTCAACAAAAGTCCCATAAGTTTTCTAGTTACAAATCGTACTTTTGTGAATAATGGTGACTCAAAGCAACTTTAATATTCTCCATATCCATCAAAGTACTGCAGCTAGGTCCATGCAACTAGCTTCAGAAAGCCATGTGAAAATGCAAATGTTTGCTTTCTCAACAAGAACTGAAAAATACCAAGCATTTCTAAAGGAGAAACAGAACAGTATGTTCTACTTTCCTTATGTATTTTATAAAAAATGCATATATAAAAATGAATATAAATTCTTTTAGCAGAAATTGTTTCATAAAAGAAACATGAGTTTGCTTTGGCAAGGATGCCTATGATTTATGGTTCATTCTGTAAACTTGGCCAAACAATTTCCTTCTCCTTTATGATTGGAGAGCAGAGCTGTCGGGGGCAGGGAGCTACAGGATGGCATCTGTTCTTAGAGCAACAGAATTATGTTTATTCATGATTAGTTTATGCAGAAAATGCATCAAAGAGTTTATTTGAATTTTTGATAAATTTGCCTTGTAGAAAAGAAATATTTTTCTTAATTGGACCTTGTAGAAAAAAATCCCAGTAATGGCAAATGCAAATGAGAAATAATCTGAATTTAAAGAGGTTTTTTTCAGAACTGCTAGTGCTCAAAGTTGGGTGAGGCCCCTGTCTTTGCACTTTTTAATAAAATTGTGGCTTTTCTTCTCCCCTTTATTTCCATATGCATATTCCATGGTAGTACAGTAGTGGTTTAATATGTAGCTTCTTCATGGATCTTTACTGAAAGCAGGAGATAAGTTTATCCGGGTAGTGCTCAGTAACCTTCTTTCCCTGATAGCTTTTTAGTATTGAACGAGGTTTTATAAAGTGCCACCAACCATGCCAGTTTTCCATATTTTTCACTCTATGTAAATTTTTGCAGAGAGGTAGGGAGAGCAAGGGAAAGATTGACACTGGTATCTCCTGAAATGTTCCCTGTGTTTTTTTAAGCAGCTCAATTTTCCTATAGCCTTGCCAAAAACCTAACAGATGATGTTTTCAGGATCAGAGACAGGAGATTGAAATGTTGCTAATGTCTGTAGCACTTAAGTCATTGAATTCTGTAAAGAAATGTGCCATGATTGATCTGATTAATCTTTTAGATGGGTGGGGAGAGAGAAAAAAGCTTCTCCACCCTGCTAAATTTTTATATTTATATAACTGCTTTTTAGACACTGAGCTTGGGTGTCCCTGTACTATCCTGACACAGGTGACTTGTACTTGGCAATTTCAGTTGAATTGAGTACTCTGTGCCAGAAAGTACAAGTTTTCAGCCTGGCTATAATAGAAGAAACACTTTTTACAGTTCTATCCCATGAGCAAAGTCCTGTGAGATCCTTTGGGGAATGTAGAACAGCATGGAGAACAGGCATGCTGTTACTGTGCAGAAGCTGCCTCCTTGCTTCAAGAAAGTTCTCGACATTAGCTCAAATTGAAGGTTCATTGCTAAAAAGCTTCAGGTTACATCTCATAATTCTCAAGATTAACTATAATAGTGGATGAACATGGATGCTGTAGCTGAGCAGGAGAAACTCTCATTTAACTGGCAGTGACCCTCCCATCATGATCCACAGCTGACTTGTGAGTCAGCCTTCATTCACTCAGTCTAACAAAGCCAGAAGACGTGGTGCTTGTGCTGAAGGAGTCCAGTCCTTCCTCAGCTTCTCACAGCTGTGCTGAGGCAGGGGAACAGGTACTCCTCATGCTGCTGCCACCAGTCATGACACAATTGTTACAGAAATTCTGATCTCTCTTTGAAACTCAGATGAGCAATCACGTGCTGGTTATTTCATGCAAAATTGGGTCTTTCCAGACCTCTCTTGAAGCTTCAAAGGTGCAATACTTACTAGGTTGAGATAAAGATATTTTCCTTTTCATGTAAATTCTTGTGAGTTCTCAGTCCCTCTGGGCAGATAGCAGCAGGCAATATTAATGTGTCTATGTAGATACACATGCATACAATTAATTGTTTCTTTAACAGGACCATGGAGCTTTAGCAAGGATGTCAAAAAGCCAACATGCACTGCAACCAAGGAGCAGAACTGGTCAGGCATTACAATAATGTAGTTGTATTTTGGGAAGAAACAGACTTAGAAAATTTTGTCATTCTCTAAACTAATCAAAGAGCAATATATTATTTTCTACCAAAATTTAGAAAATTCAAAATATTTGATCAACTTTATTTGGTCTTCTCTCTTCTAGGAACCTGCTAAGTGAACACCTAGTAAAACATACATGAATAATAGGCTTCCACAGGTTTGACTTTCAACTATTATTTGGTCAATGCCTAGAATGCCACACAGAACTTACAGAACACTTACTATTACAATAAATTATATCATGTTGGAATAAATAATTTCCTAAATATACACTCCGTCATGGTGACCACTGATAAGGAATTTAATTTGAAACTCAGCTCTTGGCTTCTGAAAATCATCTTTAACTAAATTGTCGCAGTCATTACATGTTGTAAAGCTTCTATATTTCACACTTCATTTTCCCTCCAAATGGATGACAGCCTACTTCAAAGGGAAAGAAGTAAACCCATGGTCAGAGTGTTCACCTGAGCAGCTTGCTCTCCCTAGATCCCATGTCTGGCAGTTGCACACATTTTGAATTCCTGCAGGTTTACAATTTAATTGGTCAGAAATCAAAGGGTGTCCAGTTGAACTGGACCTTATAACAGGGTCAGAGATTGGGGGTAATGTTTGATGCTCCACCTTTCTTGACATTTCACTGTTGCACAAAAATGGGAAAGATGTTTCAATGAACTTCCCAGGCTAGAAATGCTCGAAACTTGTGAATGTGAAATTTATATGGAAGAGAGGCGGTTTTAGAACCCTGTTTGTGTGCCTACTAGAGGCTATAATATAAGAAGTGAAAATAACGTGCTAATTTGTACCTTTTCACAGTCTGTATATCAACCCAAGTACTCAGATCCTCATTGAGCCACTGTGAATGGTTTCGGTGTGTCCCGTATGATTTTGTCATGGAATCTAATGTGGTAAACATACAAATATTTCAAACTTCAGGGGCAGGATCTAGATGATCCTAAATATTGTCTTTCAAATGACCAGTTCAGAAAGACTGGGGATATTCCTTGTCACACACGTGTCTGTATGTAATGGTCTCTGGGTACTTCCTGTGGGTTTTTTTATTAGGTGGTTATTTTTGAGGGAAATGCTCAGAGGCAGAAGATAGGAAGTGTTTGAAAGAAGTTTGAAACCAGAGTATGAATCTGAATGGAAAATTAAGGTTTATTTGCTGCCTCATTCCTTTGGATGGTTTGTTTTAAGTCACATCTTTTAAAACAGAGACGTCTTTTGGGTATATCCAGTTCGTCGATCCCTGGGCAAAGTGAAATTGGTGTAACTGAGGACAGGGGCTCCAAACTCTTTCCTCACTACTCTCCTCCTTTTCCATACCTATTCCCTTGCACATGGGAGGCCACAGCCTGGTCTAAACTGAGCACAAGGTAATTGTTGAGCCATGCTGAAGTTTGGAGGAACACTGAGCTTTGTCCCACCATCCTGCTGCCTTTACTGGTCCTGTCTACTGACAGGGAATGCAGCAGGAGATTTTTGACAGTGGTGACCTTGTAATTGAGGCTGTACTGTATGGGGCCAAGGTGTCAGAGTCATGGTGCGTGTGATTGCATTGGCCTGTCTTCATTTCAGCTCATGCAATCAACACACAGAGTGTGTGGCTCACAGAAAGGGAGATGCTGTATTGCTATGGGAACTGTGTATAATGGCTATATAAATTGAATTGGTATGAGGACCCAAAAACTCCATTCATTTTTACATATTTTTGTCCTTTCCTTGAACCAAAATCAATGTCTGGGGCTGTGTCATAGTTGATCGTTGTGTTCTTTGGGCACCTCAATATCATGTGCAATTAATAAGAATATTGTCACTGTTTATCTGATCAGAGATTGATAGTTCAATACCTGTCAACTTGACTGGGTGGGGAAGGTACAAGCATTTTTAAACTGTGTGTTTCCATCACAGGAATGATTTTGGCCAGTTTTGGTAATGCTGTTCATATATAAATGCCTGCTTTTAAAATCCCTTGTGTTTGCATAGGAGCCATTTGTTTTCCTTTTTGAGAAAAAAAAAAAGATATTCATCTTGATAATCAGAAAATTAGTGCTATGGTAGAAAATACAATTACTTAATACTATTAATCGTTGTTCATGCTAAAAGCAGTGTACAATTTTTGGAGTATGTGCCCCAGGAATTGGCCACCCATGACAGATTGGATAAGTGGAGTTGGCTTCTGGTACTTTGGCTGTGTTCACTGAAGCACACCACAGATGCAGAGCTGAGGCATGTGCTGTTTGCAGCTGTATTGCCAGTGCCTGAGGCACAGAAAGGAAGAACACTTGTCTGCCTATAGAGAAGTGGAGGCCAGTGGTATGTATGGCCCAGAGGAGCAGAGGTTCGGAGCTCTTTTGGAGATCTCGAAATGCTGAGCAGGGTATGACCTGTTCTTGTCTCTGTGACATTCAGGGAGCCAAAACTTTTATAAATTTTATTTTAAAAAGCAAGTTTGAGCTGAACAATGTCTGTTAGTATGAATTTCTCTTCATAACAGCTATTAACTAGTAAGGCCTTAAATACCATTTGATTGAATTAAGAGGAACGCTATATATTTAAAGACATAGGTCTAGAAAGCCCAACTTACAATTTATGAGGCTGAGACAAGGCCCATTGTAGAATTGCTTCAGAAAATAAACTTAGCGAGCTTTCCCAGATTTCTTTCAAATAAAAATCGTGTTCTTCTAAATGTAGCTCGTTTATAGGAAAACCATGTTGATTTGAAAAGATTATAGTCTTTTCTCCTTTACTCCTCATTCAGAGTATTAATACAAAATCCAAGGTGTTACCCAGTAACAGATGCTGAGTATTTATTTATTTATTTATTTTTCAGGTTTGTACCCAACCCACTTGGTCATTTTCAAGTTTTAACAGTGCTATTTGGTATCGCTTTCCAAAATCTAACCAACAGTGAGATGCAAAGCTCATTGTATAAAGTTGTCCTGTGATGCACCACCCTCTGCCCTCTTTCTGCTAGCTGCTCATTTCACAAACAGGTATATAAACTGGCATGGCCCAACGTCATTATTCTGTAGCATGTGTCAGTTGGGAGTTTTTTATATTTCAGGATCCCTTGACCTTTCTTCTGGGCACACGTACAGTGTGTTAATGATGAGCAATGTCCACACATCAGCACTAATTCAAACTTGAGCTCTTTCAGAGTTTGAAATATGCATGGATAAAGTCTGTGCAGATGGTTCTGAATTTTAATATATAAAAGTCACACTAAAACAAAGTTAACTTTTAAAATTCTGCAATAAATCACAAAAAGCTGAATATGATCCTCTGGATATCTTAATTAGATGAATTTCTTTCACTTAATCAGACATTCAAAGTCAAAGGGACAAAACACTGCCTTTTTCAGTCACTAAGGCCTGAATAACTGCTCAGTGGTCAGAAGGGTTGATCAAATTACTTGCTGTCACTTATATTTTTATTTGATTGTATTCTTTTTTTAAAGAATAAATTGAAAATTAGTTTCAATTTTTTTTATCAATCACAATCACAAATATTATTTATGACTAATTGTAGTGATAGGACAAGGATTAATGGATTCAAACTGAAAGAAGGGAAATTTAGGTTACATATACAGAAGAAATTCTTTACTATGAGGGTGCTGAGGCACTGGAACAAGTTGCCCAGAGAAGCTGTGGATGTCCTTATCCCTAGAAGTGTTCAAAGCCGGGTTGAATGGGGCTTTGGGCAACCTGGTCTGGTGGAAGGTCTTCCTGTCCAGGGCAGGAGAGTTAGAATAGGATGATCTTTAAGGCCCCTTCCAACTCAAACAATTCTTTGATTCTACGAATCCCAATAGGTGTATTTTCAGGCTTCTTGCTGCTATGCAAGGATTTGGCATCATGGATATCTTGACATGAATATTTAAATCTTGGTTAGTTTGCAATCTAAACTTTAAAGGTGGGTAATAACAAGAATCAAGATGATCCACATAACCCGCTTTGATAGATATTGCTGATAGGAACTACCAGTAAGAAGGGTGGGGTTGAGGACATGGGGTATCCTCTGGGCTCAGAGAGGTGCACTGCCCCTGCTGCACGTTGTTGGGAATTCAGGCCTGTGGGTGCCAAAGCTCATGCAGAGCACATGGAGGCCATCAGACTGGAGCAATCAGACTCTTAAGGACTTCTATTTAGCACACACAGATGGCACTTTTAAGCGACTTCACATATGGCTAAATTAAGAGGATTTCCTAATGAGGAAATTAATAAATGTCTCCTTCAGGGTTATCTCTGTGTTGAATTCCCATGTTTCTTCTCTAAATCTTCAAAGTCCTCCATTTTGTTGTTAAGAAGTTGTTAGTGCTGGCAATCTCTTCAGATTTCTCTAGCTTTATTGGAAACAGCTGTGACATTTGTGCTGAAACGGGCTATCTTTGGATTTTTGTGTTCAGGTTTTGTTTTTTTTCCTTGTTGTTTTTTTTTCCTTTGTTTTGTTTGTTTGGGGTTTTTTGTTTGTTTTTGTTTGGTTTTTTTTTAATTAAGCCAAAGGTAGAGCTGGAGACAGAAACCTCAGTTGCAGCTATAAACAAAGTTTTTACAGAATTGGGAGGCAGGGAGCCTGAGCACAAGGATTTGCATTGGGGAAGTATTAGGATTGACTCTAGGTGTCACTGTGAGCTGTGCCTGTAATTCTGCAGCTCCATTTCCACTCTTATGCAGTGACCCCCACTTTCCAGCCTTCTTCCTCTTCTCTGTTTCCCCCATATCTCTCTCTGTCTGACTGTGAAACACACATACATGCATGCAGAGAAGAGTATGACAAATAATAGCTGGAAGCAAGGAAATTACTCTGACCATTAGAGAACATGGCATTGATAGAAATTAATAGTTACTTAATAAAAATGCTGGTTAGTGGAATAGTTATGATGTGTAATATCTCATTTATATGAAGCCCTGGAAAGCAAATGAGTAAAAAACAATATCTGAGTTTTCTTTTGACCACTTCTATAGGTAAGAGTAGAAGGCAAACACCAACAAACAAGATACTTTTCCAGTCTTGTTGGTCTGGATTGGGCAGGGCTAGACCATTTCAGGGATCACAGGCTTGATAGCAGTCATGAGAAGTTCTGGCAGACTTTGAAACTGTACCCACCTGTGTAGATAACCAAGAAACCAAACTCTATCTCTTAATGTTTCCTCTTCACTAATATTAACTTCTCAATTTATAATTTAGAATGCTTTCCTATAAGATCCACTTAGAGAATACTAAATAATGACATACAGCAACATCATTAAACACTTTAGTGCCTCGGGGTAACAGAGTACAATGAATCCTGCAAAGTAGCACTTAGAGGCTGCATGAACATATTCTGTCACCTTGCAATCTTTTATAGCATAGCCCTGGGAATGTGCAGGGAGATAACATGAAGCAGAATAGAACAAAGTCTGCTGGAGTCACACTCTCCTTAACGTGATGAATTATCAAGATGCTGTACGTTTCCTGGTTAGGTCCCAAACAGATGAACTTTTGTAAATGAGCAAATTTAAATGCCTTCTTATCACACATAGGCAGAACCCTGTTTTCATGGTGTTACTGAGAGTCTGATGTTACTTTTAAGTGACTTTGTGCAGTGATCAGTACTTCAGTCCTAATTAGTAAAAGCAGTGTTAATGCCTTATATTTAAATCATAAACAAAAAAATAGGTCATCTAATATTTCAGTTCACCTCTGTGCCAATCTGAAATTCTTCTTTGCTGTATATATTCTAACTTTTTTTCTGTATCACTCAATTTCCTGAGCATGACTTCATGCTTTTTTCTTTGGAGTTCACATTTTTTACTGGAGTTTAATAGGATTCTTCAGAAGGAACCTCTTTGTAGAACTTCATTTTCTCTTTGATTTGGATTCCTCTGACTGTGCTGACTCTTGAATTTTTGTAGCATCCCATAGGAAAGGGAAAGCAATCTGCAAAGTACAAACTCTCCTGGTGAATCTTGCTTGTTGCTAAATGGGACTTCTAAACCATCTCTCCTTGGTTTTCATCTTCGACTTGTACTGTGTTGCATACTGCACGTTCAATATGGTGATGACTCCGAGATGCACCCTGTCACTAATCTAGTCACTCGTGGCTGCTGTGATTATCCACTGTCTCTATAAAATTACTCTTGGACAATGTCATCAGTGTAGTCTCACCTCTGAATTGAACAGCCTTTTTTACTTTTTTTTCTTTTTTAATCGGGATTAAGCAGTCAGATCTGATGACACTTCACACAAGTGCAGTTGTTTGAAAACATACTGTCCTTTCAATCACAGTAAGTGACAGTGTGCACAGTGTGCACTCCGCCGATGCCACGGCTGCCTTTGATGGTTGCTCTGACGTGCTTTAAGATAAATAGTTCAGAGGAAAACTCTTTGCAATAGCAAGCTACTTTTGCCAAATGGTTAGCTCTATATAGGTCTTTTTTCCCCCTTGCTTTTTTCTTTTAAAAGGAAAATATAACAGGGATTAAACTGGGGAGAGTTGAGGAGCCATTTCCTAGAATGGATTTTTTTTTTTTTTTACTGGGGACAAGCTTAAATTCCTGTATATTTAGAGCAAAGAAGTGGGTGTGAGGAAATATGTCTAAGCTCCTTGCTGCCATCTCCATGCCCAGTTTCTCTCTCATGGATATTACAGAGGCTTGAGTGGGAGTTCAGGATTTTTCAGTATGTGGGAGACAGCTAGTGTCAAAAAAACCTGTGGAGCTGAGTAAACCACATGATTGCATCTCTAATTTCTTCTCTTGTACTGTCCTTTGGGTGATGAGATGTGGGAGATGAGCCTTTACAGACTGTATGACAGGGAAGAAACAACAGTACTTAGCTGTGGTGGGGCCTTGTAGGAATGTTCTTTTGACCATGGAGGTCCCAATGGCTGAGGCACCACAGGGGATGGGACTCTGTGGGCTCCAGTTGTAAGGAGGCAGGCAGGAGCAGGGACAGAGCCTAGGAAGCAGTGGGGATCAGTCAGGTTACAGAACACACTGGGCAGGGATGTGAGAGAGGCACTGGCAGTATGTGTCTCATTGTTTGTATGGAGGGACTTCACTCGGAAGCCACAATAGATGAGGCATGGTAGGGGGACCTAGAGAAGAATGATTGGGTTAAGCCAACTTCTCATCATCCCAGATTCAAGGACATGGTCCCAAGTCACAGTAATTTCTCCCACACTGCTGTGTGAGGTAGTGAGGGTCGCTCCTGAGGTTGCTTCTGCTCCACTACTGCTCTGTGTGGTCCCTGCACAGAGGGAGGAGAACAGAGCGGAGCCAGCGCTGACCTGAGGCAGGTGCCAAAGGCTGAGACACTGTTTGCTCTGCCCATACTGAACACTGACTGCCAGCCTGGGGGAGGAGGAAAGATCCCTTTCAATAGCTGCAAGTCCTGAAGTTTCAGAAAAGAGCCATCATGTACTGTAGGAGAGATGTAAAGGTCTAGAAGATCTCAGCAGATCTGGTGGGGTGTTGTATAGCTTTTCTAGCACATGTTTGTTCTTTCAGGAGAGTTTAGGGATGAGGAATGTTTCCAGCAGGGTAAATAAAGAGGAAGAATCTTACTGGAAAATGTTCTTAATAATGGCAGAAATTTTCAGTAACTGTTTTTTTCTATTATATTTTTTTTTCCTTTAACATTTTCTGCTGCTGAGTACAAGTCATGCAGTATTCAAATTCTCTTCCTCTCAGATGATTCACTGAAGGTCAGGTCTCTAGAAGTAATATTTTCTTTCTTATCTGCACCTGATCAATCATGTCATATATAAAAATTCCAAGCAGTTGTATCAGTGCTTTAGCACATTGTAACAATATTAGACCAATTGAAATAAACCAATCACATACTAGAAATTATTTTAAAGTGGTATGGTAAAAAAAAATACAAGCTGCCAAATCAAACTGATAAAATAACACTCATTGGTCATTACAATTTGGATGTAGTTGTGGGATTTTTTTCTTCTTCTAGGATATTTAACTGGCTGGCTTCTAATATTTCTTTTAATGTTTGCTTTTGCCTGGCAGGAATGTGATAAAATTATGCAAAGCTATGATTCACATAGAACAAATACAGATTGCAAACTATATAATGTTATCCTGGCCTGCTGTTTATAAAGCAATGAATATGCCTGCTAACTCTGTATGCTGATGATTTTTTTGCAGCCAGGTTTATAGCTGGATGAATGACCTTTACTTTTTCTAATTATTATTTTACACAAGCAAATAATTTACCTTTATAATCATAAGCAATCATCGAGAGAGACCCTTGGCAGGTGCTGGCATATTGTACTTTTCATACTGCTCAGTAAATAGTCTTTTTCTGGTTTGGGTATGGTTTCTATTCCTTCTGTGTTGCTCTGCAAGGAAATAATGTGAATTAAAACTTAAGGCAAATTATCTCAATTGTATATATGCAAGTTCGCAAAAAATCATGGGCTTTGCTAATTATGGACACAGACCTGTTGGATGAATGACCTAATGATTCTGACACAGCTTCTGCTCAAGAGCAGCTGAAGAAATCAAACTTTTCTCACTAGAGTGAACAGCTGCGTCAGCCTTACACAGTCTTTTGACTTGGCAAAAATCTGTTTCTCAGTCAGTGTGCCCAGAAAGGCATTGGAACCAGTGGTCAGTTGCTTAGCCATAGCCAGTTAAGCAGAAGCATGTGAAAGGGCTTGCTCAGTTTCTTCACTGTTTTGAGTCTTTCTGAGCATCTTAAGGGTCAGACTCTGTTTTAAAGCATTTACAATAGAATGGCAGGGACTGAATTGCTGACAGCATAGCATGCAATCTTGCTCAAGAAGCGTAGTGTTAGTCTAGAGACAACATGGGGCAGTTCAGAGACACCTGAGCTGTTTCAGCAATAACACTGAACTTTCATGCTTCAGCTCTTTCTGATACAGCTGCTTGTTTCACACACAGGTGTCTAAAACTGCTGTGAAAGTCACTTCACCTGCAGACTGAGCAAATGTCTACTGACTTTTCAGATAATGGTGCAGTGTCAAATAATAATGTGCACATTTTGTCTCTTGGGAATTGCAACTTGGGGGCCTGTTGTCTGTGAAAATGAGAAGAGACCCATGATTTGGGGGAGCTGGGAAAGCAACCCACTGGAGGCTGCCCTTTGTTCCACTGTGTTTTCCCTCTCTGTGCAGTTGCTAAGACTGCTAGCAAAGGGACTAATTCTGCTGTCTCTGTTACAGGATTTTTTCTATTTCTTTTCTATCGCAGGCACAAATTAACTGGGGGGTTTTGTTTGTTTTTGTTTTGGTTTGGGGTTTTTGTTAGGTTTTTTTTTGTTCTGGTTTGGGTTTTTGTTTTTTGTTTTGTTTGTTGGTTTTTGTGGGGTTTTTTTTGTTGTTTTGGGTTGTTGGTTTTGTTGTTGTTGTTGTTGGTTTGGGTTTTTTCCCTCCAGTGAATACACAGAAATGCCAAACCCCCCATTCTTTCTGCAGTCTGCTGCTGTTCTGCATTGCTGCATAAGAGTGAATGTAATAGCCATGTGACATGTTGACAAGAGTAATTATACTCAGAGGGGTTGGTAATTTATGTTGGGTAGCAGGTGGTATCATTTCCTGGTTAGTCTGGACCCTAACTTGTTATTATCTGTGGCCATCAGCAGCTAGAGTGACACCTACAGAGGAGACCTCAGAGCTCACAGCAGGAGCCAGAGTTGTTCCATTTGACTGTAGATCGAAGGAATTCCTACATCCTTCACACTGTGTGTAACATAACCTTTGATAACGGAGTATGCAAGGCAAGGCATGACTCATCTCATTGACTTTCCCCTCTTGTGCATGACTTTTTAACAGGTTATGCTTGACGGAGAATGTGTTGCCACTTACTTTGACCACCATCATTATGCTACTGACTCAGTCATATATAACATACCATCTAAATAGCTACTGTCCCTAAGGAAATATTTTTTACCACAAGTTACTTCATTGCTTGTTTCTGAGATGAGCACCCCATTGTTCTGGGAGCTGTACAGACACATAATTAGGGACAGAATCTTCCTCTGACAAGATTTTGCCCTTAAGAGAACAGAAAGAGAGGCAAATGTTTTCATTTCCCAAATGGAAAATGGATGTGACAAAGAGGTAAGGATAAGTAAATTACCAAAGAAGGTCAGACAGAGGATCTGTGACAGAACAAGGAGTTGAGCAAGTTTTTAGATGAGCCAAATACAATGGCCTAATGACACAGTCATCCTTATTTTCCTTTCCCTTTCTTTAGAATCATTCTGAACTGTTATATTCTAGCTCAAGCAATTCATCACTGTCCTGAAATCATAGTACAATCTCCTCAGCCTTGTGAATCTCTCTGGACACCTGAGCACATGTAGTCTTCTTTGATATTTGAGATTTTTTCAGCTCCTCCCATTTGCAGTTTTTATCTTTCTCACTTTATTTGTTCCAATTCTTCAACCTCTAATCCTTGAGATGCTTACTTTTTCCTTCTTCCTTTCCTTACCAACCCTGGCAATACTCACTTTTTCTCTGTTACTGGTGTCATGAACTTGTTTTATCTTCTCTCAGATCCTTTCCCCCTGTGTTCTCCTGTTCATTTTTAAGACATCATTTTCTGAATTGCCTCAAAATATAGGCACTCTTTATGTGATTCACTTATTTTGTCAAGGGAGAAGCTTAACATCTAAGGTCCTGCAGGTATGTTCTAAACCCTTTTACTCATCTAGAATCAATCAGCAGAATTTTCTTGGTCACAGGTCCAGGTCCACATATAAGACCCTGGATAGAAGGTATTTACCATAGCTGTTCTTCTGTTTGGTTTCTGTGCTGATACATCTCCTCGGTGTGGATATCCAAGACAGCTCCAAACAAGTGTCCTCTGTTGCCGCTGCAGCTCTGCCGAGCACCACATATACATGGCTATAGTGCTTAAATTACTCTGTAGGTGCGACTGCACATTCCTTAGGTAGTTGCAAAAGTTTTACTATACATTGGGATTCTTGACATTTACCTTTTACAGCTGTCATGATCCTTGATCTTTCTTTTAATCCATGGGCTAAAAATATTGCTGAATGTGAATAACTCGCTAAGAGCACAAGAAAAGTAGTGGCCAGTGGGTTTTGTATTTCCCCCAGCAGGAAGACAGTCAGGATGGTGGGAATCATACCCTACTGTTAAAAATAGTGCCTGAGGTTTAGTAATGCCCATGGGTATTCAGGAACTTTTAATATCACATGCCACTGAGTAGAGCCAAATGAACAATCCATTCCTGGTCACTACCAAGTTCACCACGAGGGTGAGGTGTATCCTATGGTTGTTCCTATACATCTTTAGTTGTAGGAAATGAAATGCTCTTATGTGAGCTACTACAGAGGAGGAGCAGGAGGATGCTATAATTTGTGATCAGTCCTATCCTGGAGAGTGGCATTGCATCTTCCTTTTCCTTCAGTACAGGTTCTTGTGGGAGTAACTGTTCTTCTAGACTGAGAGTGCTTGCCTGGGCACTGGGATATGTTTGACAGGCACAAAAGTTTTGTGTGTGAAATCAAAATGAAATGTGTCAAGGCCACATGTCTGAAAAGAATCATTCACACACAGAAATAGTGGGATTTCATATAGGAAGGGATGGACCATCTTTAGGAATGGAGGACTGGGAACAAGAGAAAATTTCCATGAAGTACAGAAGGTCAAATGTAATTTTTTTTCTATAGGCTCGTTAAATGGTCCTGCCAAAGAAAAAAGATATGCATAGATATTTCACAGGACACACCCTTGTAAAATGGTAATGTAAAAAGCAAATTGATCTCAAGATGTTTCAGATGAAATATTTTTATTGATGATAAGAAAGTGTGAGTGTAATTGTAAAGTCCCGGGTGTATAATTCAGGGCATTTGTGTTGAAAACAAAAAGTAGATCTGCAAAGAGGAACCCAATTTTCTTCAGGAGAATGGAAAAGCTTTCTTAGTGGAGGAAATAATGGAATCCAATTTGCTTAGCTTAGCAAAATAAAACCCATACAGATTTTAGTGACTAAAATCAGGGAAGCAGAAAAATAACTGGTAATAGCATTGGCTGTGAGTAAATGTGGACCCAAATGAGAAGACCACTTAGCCATTAGAGGAGTACATTCATAGAATATCTTACCCAAAGATTTTCCCTGAGAAGATGGTAGTAGCAAACAGGAAAGTTGCAAAGCAGTTATGTGAATTTGTTGCTGCTACTGGAACCTAAACTCAGTGTCCCAAGAGAAGCCATTCATTTCTGCATTCTGGTGCCATGAACAATTTTAACTTAAGGAATCTGTATTTCAGCATTTTTTATTTTCTGATGTCTTTTTTGTGAACTGAATAATGATCTTGAATTTTAATGCCAGTTTAAGAGTTTTCAAGCTAACTTCTGCCTTCCAAGGTTCCCCAGTTTACCAGGAGCAGATGAATAAGCCATCAAGTGTTGTCTCATATCCTACTCTAGTTTTCGCATCAGGAGTACTGAATTCTATCCCAGAGTCAATGCAGGAAGTCTGAGTACTTACTGACAGTATAGTTCCCCACGGGGACCTCTGGTACCCCATCTAGCTGAATTCAGCTGCTATTTGTTTTTCAGTTTATATTTTTTTAAAATTTGATAATACCTGAGGGAATCAGCTACCTAGTTCTAACAGAATTACAGAGTGAGTTGGATGAATAATTTCCTCAGACATTTTTGAAAATCTCAGATTGTTATTCTAATATTATCCATATTTACTATATGTGTTTCCATAGCTATAAATGTGCAGTAAATAATCCCCTGGAACCAAATTAATTACAAGAATATTTACATTCAGAGTAATTTATAAACAAAACTCATACCTGAATTAGGTTGTATAATTTTTTAAAAAGTAAGACTGAATAATAAGAAGTTGAATACACTGGCTTACATAACAGCTATAGATCATACATCAGCTGTAATTTCCATAGTACTGTGCATTAAATGAGAAGAGACAAAGAAGTTGTAACAAAGGACATGTTTTGAAATTTCAGTGCCTGATTCTGTAAATTGGTCAAATAAGGGGGAGTGGCATTTATGATAAAGCAGGCTAAATTTCTTTCAGGTTTGCCCCCACTTAATACTCTTCAACATTATAGATGAGAATAAGAAGTCTGTTTGTCACAGGAATCATATTCTCTGAACAGAAAGGGAACAGCTGCCTAACTTGTAAGTTTGCATATCCCTGTTTTATTGCCATGGGACTTGCCAGTTCTAGGGTCAAAGCAGCATCCTAACTAGTGGGAGTGGATTGGAAAAGGAAGGTAGAAAAGTTGAAAGAAAGATGAAATCAATAAGAAAGGGTCAAAACATATGTCTGATGAGTTCTTTCTAGTAGATAATACTGTCAAAGAATAAAACTGAGCTGGAGTATAACATGTTACCTTTCTGTCCAGTCAGTTCACTAGAAAGGAATGTATTTGAACCAAATCGCTACAGATTTGAAAGACACTGTTTTCTGTGATGTGCAGAATTTCTGAAGGAATTAAAATGCTTTTGGTTAGCTAGATTATGCTGACTTCTTCTCATTAACAAGGGGACTGCCAGAATTTGATGGTCTTTCAGTCTTTGACTTTTCTGGAGATTAAGGTATTTCACATCATTTGGTGTGAAAATAGTCTTGGTCTCTTTAAGGGAGGATAAGACAGTGGATAAATTGCCACCATGTGATAAGAAGCTTTGGGATAAAACCTTATTCCCCAAATAAGAATTGCTAACAGAAATTCCAGAAGGATTATTACAGTCCCATTTTCGGGGGTGAGGAAATCTTTGTATTAGTTCATGTAGTTTGAGTGTTCAAAAAGGTCTGTTGCAAAATGTTTGTCACTTAAATCACATTTTGCGATATCACCAGATAGCATTTTCAGGTTGAAACAGTACTTTGTTCTGGGTTTTCAAACAGGGTGATTAGTTTTACAAATGGCAGTGGAATTCTTCCAACTGAATTTGGGGTCCCTTGTCATCACTGCAGAGCCCAAGACACTGTGAAACTCATATTGCCTATAGAAGTACTGCTTTTAAGAAGAATTGCCTTTGGAGCTCTTCAGAAAATTAGGTTAGATGAGATTTTTTAGACTGTTAGAATCAGGCAAGAAGAATCTACCACTGCCAGCTGAGTCCACAGAGACCCAGAGGGTGAGGGCTGGGGAGCACCCACCACACAGATCTACATGCTGGATGTATCCTGTCCCTTTTTGAAGAATATACACTAGCCAGACTCTACTTGGCTTATGAATAAATCCAAGTTGTATAAATCCTTAGATATTTTTGTCTCAGCCTTTTATTCTGCACAGAACTCTGCTTCTCAGAGTAAAATGTTAATGATCTTTGGGCCTGGGCTGACCCAGGATCAGAGCAGCAGTTTTTTCCTCAGCTGCAGTGGGAGGTGAATTCAGGGCCTGTTTGAAAACCTGGCTTTACATGCAGCTCAGGTTTAGACAGGGAGACCTTGTGTAGTGCAAGTCCTCTGTGAAATTAGGTGACTCTATGTTGAAAGAGGCCATTTTTTGATTAAAAGAAAAAAATCTGATAAAAGCATGTGTTTGTTTTTGGAGAACAGCAAGACAATGTGTATCGTTTTTATCTGTCAACAGCCATCCCCTTGTCAGAGTTTGGCTGCTGTTGATTTATTGCAACCTATGCGAATGTATAATTGGTAGGCTGGTCCTCAGATCTGGGAAGGAGAGGCACAAATTTGGAAGCCAGATGTCCCATGGTAATGCACTAAAAAAGAGAGAGATAATCACCAAAGAGCTGAGGAGCTCTTCAACTCATTACTCTTACATACTCTCTTAGCCTTAAGATTTATCAGTGTTTGTAATGAAAGCATCTAAAGTGGAAACAACTTATTAACTTCACTAAAGACACCATCTTCCACTCCCCACAAATAAATCTTTTATCATGATCTGCATTGCAGGAGTCCCAGCTTTTAGTCAGAAATCCAGGGAAATTCTCTGAGGTATGCTATTTAGCATTGCTGTCCCAATGCCCGGAATGACCTTGTCAAGGAGAAAAGACTTTGGAGTTGGAAATTTCCTGGCAGAATAACACATGCAAGAAAGGGTTATTCTTGGTGGTGGACTTGAGGGATTATTCTTGGAGCTCTTTCACTGGGGCTATTTCTGTGTCAGTACTGAAGGCACGCAAGCAGCTTGGAGGTGTGGTCTGCCATGAACCTGCTTATGGCCCAGCCTTAAAGCATTGCCATCAATGACCATTCTGTCTGAAAGGCATATTCAGCCAGAGGGAATACAGAGCAGTAGTTCTAGTAGAGCTGTTCTCCAGCAGAGGTGAAGGAATGTAAGCAGTTTCAATATTGATTTGTACTTCTAATTCACTACTAATCACAGTGGATTTCAGAGCATTTGGGTTTCATGAGGAGGCTGTGGCTTTTCAAAGGTGATGCTATTAACATGGACCTCATTTCTGGTGCTGGAATACTGGTTGCTAGAAAGCCGATTATTGAAAACCTTCCTGTGACTGCAGAGGACTTCTGTAGGGGAACGCTTCTGCTGGTCAGGAATGTAGGGACAGAAAGGCAGAGCTATAAAGCCCATGTGTAAGTTATCATTTGTCTTTTCCCTATAATTCAGTCCTGATCTGAAGAGAGGACAAAGCTATATGTCATTAAATAAGTCTTAGTGGGTTCATAGACCAGGTGATGTACATCCTCTATTTGCCTCAGACAACTACATGTACATCTTTCTAATGTGATTAGGCCATCATACAGGGCACAGATCAATTTATTATTCTGCCTGAGAGCACCATGTTCCTCTTTAAAGAATTGTTACTCCTGGAGTTGGCAATTACTTTAAAATAAATTTACCCAAGACAAAATTGTGCCTCTTGGGTCAGTAAATGACTTCCCTGTTTTTTTCTTGAAGAGACAAGGTGTTTATTAAAGACCTCCTTAGTTTACTGTGTTGGGTTTTTCACTTTGAATAATTGTCCAATTAAATATAATTTGGAAGTCCATGCTAACCTACTGCTTGCATTGTACAAGTAAGAATATCTCTGAAAGATGTGCATTAATAAATCCCACTGAGCCCTATCTCCTTTAAAAAATGGCTTCCTTTGTTTAATTTTTAGAATTCTTTCACAGGGCTCTAAGCCTTACATTTGGAAATGCCGCTGTTTTCACACAAATAATTTATACAGTCCGTTCTTTCCAATTCTGTAGAAAACATTTTTATCATTTATTGTAAGTTAGCATATTTTGAAAATTATTTTTAACCTATTGTTGAGGTTTGGAACATGTTTTACAGTTTAGAACTTTACATGTTCAATTTTTTGTGTATGTATCTAGGGAGTTCTGTTCCTAATTTGCAAGGGGGAAATATAATATGAAGTTAACTGGATAAAAGAAAAGTAATTAAATGTAGCAGTTAGATGAAGTACTAGAAATCCAAGATGGAATTGGTCAATAAGAGATATGTAGGAGGATAAAGAAAAATTACATTGCCTGATGGAACCTGTTCCACAGAGATACAGTCATGCATGGCCTAGCAGTCTGAGCATGAGGCTGGCAGCAGGACCTCTCACTTTGACTCAAGCACAAAGGACATTGATGTTTCTTTATCTACTAAGATCTAAGTCACTCCAACTCATTTTCTCCTGTGAATATAAGACTTATATTCCTAATACAAATATAATGAGTATTGATTAGCTAATCAATCTAATTAATACAGGTTTTTTTCCAACTGGGGAAAATAAACCATATGGGGGAAATGTTTTGCTGCTCATTCAAACTGAGTAGCAAAAGCTGCCATAAGATGAATCCCCAAAACTATTAATGCTGTTGTTGTTACACTTTTAATTGTAGTTGCAATTGCCCTTATTGCATTAAAAATATATTTTTGTTTTAATATAAGTGGGAAAAGACACGACATTAAATTATTATTAGGACTGAAATTAACTGCCAGCTCTGTCCTTTATATTCTTGTTGCCTTCGCCCTCTAGTGAAACATAAGAAGCTGGAAAGCTTATTTGCTTTTTGTAGTCTATCAATGCACAGAACACCTAATTAATGTTGAGGTCAGTAATACAATCTGCTGTTCCTGAAGAGTTAAGATCCAGCAACTATCCCTACACAAGAATAAACTCCAGCCAAGTAATTTCAGCCTGTGGTATCCAAAATAAAGCAGAAGTTAATTGGTACTGCCCTCTTCACTGTGACATGATCCATGGGCAGGAGGGTGAATATAAATACCTGTAGAAATCTGAAGTAAATTATTCAGTCCCAGCCAAGATGGGGAGCTGCATAACTTCACTGAAAGTTAACTGTTATAGAAGAGTAATGGACTTTTTTTTATCCAATAGTCTGATAATGCAACTCTTCAGGAAGAGTCCTTACAGATAAAATAGCTTGGTTCCATCATGAAATCCGGGAGGATTTGGGATAGAAGGAAGCCAGAGGAAAGCAACAGGAGACTTCAAAAGAGGTGGATTATTTGCCTGAAGTCACATTATATAGGTTTTTCTCCCTTTAACAACCCATGACATGAAGGTTCAGATTGGTTGTGGCATTCTGTGGGTAAAAAGCCTGGTCTTTACTGAACAAAATGATGAAATATCATGCTTTGTTTTGGACCAGGGACCACTAGTATTTATCCAAGCAGTACAGAGCTATGTGCTGTTGCAATTTGAGAATGGACAACAGGATAAAGATAGATTTTGAAAGAGCAGATTTGGAGGGGGCGGGGGGGAATGTGTGGAAAGCTGCCAAGATGAGGAGACATGGTAGAGAAGTAAAACAGTAAGTAAAACAATCTCAAAGTAAGCATGCCAGAACTTTGACAGATCAGAAAAGAAAATTTAAGATACAGAGAGAAAAGGGCTAGCTATGCCTACTTCACCTCCTTTGCTGTGTGCTTACCTACAGAGAATCCCAATCACCCCTATGCTGCTTTGGAATGATGTATTGATTACTTTAACTGCATTTGCCATGCAGCTGGACTCGAAGTATACTTTTACTTCAGCAAGAGTTGTTTCATTTTCCAGAAATAATTTTTTATGCTGAATCAGTAGAAAGCAAGCCAAACATAGCTCCCCCAAAACTAGGTAGAAGGACCATGCCCTGATTATTTTTTGAAAGGTGGAACACTGACACCTTTGGGACAAAATACTTCCCTGACAATGGCAACGGCATCCCTTAAAACATCCATATCAAACCTGCAAGGTTTTCATGCATCCCTGCCATGCTCTGTATCCCAAAGACCTGGTTACCTGATTGGGAAAAAGTGGGAGCCAGAAGTTTGTTGAAATTTCATTTTGTGAAATAGTACTGCAGTGACAGATCAGAAAATTCAGACATTTTTTATCAATATTTTCCAGCCAGCTCTTACTTGCTCTCTCTCATGAGCAACTTTACAGAATGCAGTGCTTAGTTCATGCCATGGTTACTCAGTTTATCACTAAAACCTCCCTTTCTTCTCGGTTTTCTACATAAGCATCTACTTCTCAGGTATTTAGCTAAGTGATGATATATCGTCTGAGGTTTGCAAGAGTACATGAGGAAGACATCGTATCTCTGTTTATGCTGGAAAAGTCCAGCATGAGCTGTTCTTACATTAAGAAGTTTATCCAGGTTCTCCAAGTAAGTTTAGGTGGATTCTGACAGTACTCCTCTGAACTGAGCAGCAAGTTTCTTATTGGAAGTAGAAAGTATTTACTGGTGTCTCATGTCAATGAGATACACTAAGTACTGCCTGAGGAGTGAGAGCAGAGTCCTAGAATGGATTTTTTGTGGGACTGGGGGCTGGGTGACAGTAAATTACTATTACAGACTGTATGTAGATCTTCACCGTCTATCAGGGTGTGGGGTATTGCAGAGGCATGTGGGCACTAACAGTGCCTAGCAGAACTTTTATCAGTGCCAGGAAGAAAGGAATTGGAGTACAGTTTACTGCACCACTTCTCTTAAAGTAAATTTTGTTTCAGGGCATATCAGCTCTTCAGGACCACTGTTGTGCCAAACAGATAAGCAGTTTATTACTGTAGTCAAGATGGGAGCTTGAAATCCTGTGTGTGGTGATAATTGTTAGTTTTTAATAACTATAATGGCCAATCTTTGCGAACGAAGATTTGGGAAGGGCTCACCCCACGTGGGTGTGCCCTCCGAGCCTGCGCAGTGGATTTTTAGGTGAGGCACAGCGTGCGCAGAACTGGCCCCAGTGTTTAAGTCCTAAGGTTCATTTTGCCACGGCTGAGCAAGCTTGGACAGTGACAGTGAAGTCCTTAGGACTATCTGCAGCACCCGGTACTAACCAGGGCTGACCCTGCTTGGCATCCAAGATCTGACGGGATGGGATGGCAGGGAGGCATTGCACTGCCAGGGACGGTCCCACTGAGACTCGAACTCATGACCTTGGGAGTCGGAGACCGGAGTGCTCTCCACTACGCCACGGGACCGCCGTTTTTAATAACTAGACCAGTTGACAATTTGTAAAATTCTTCAGTTTTCAAATTAGCACAATCTGAGCCAGTCTAGGATAGCTTAATAGTGAAGAAAATGGAGAAAAAAACCCCCTCTTGTTGCTCCTTCAAGTTGCATTTAGATCCATTTATACAAGGTACTGATATAATATTAGGTTTGATAATAATTCAAATGATTTTATAATAATTTTAAACTCAAGTACAGACTGTGATTAGTAGCCAACAAATGTAGCAGTTCACACAGCAAAGTGCCACATGGATGATTAAGCGTTCAGAGCATCTGATGTGATGAAGATCTGGGATTGCCTAGACTAGAGAAGAAAAGGCTCAAGAAGATCTTACCAATATGTATAAATACCTGATAAGAGGGTGTAAGGATGAATGAGACACACTCTTCTTAGTCGTGCCAAATGAGAGAACAAGAAACAATGTGCATGAATAGAAATACAGGAAAATCCATTTTCACATAAAAAGAAAACTTCTTACTATTAGGGTCGTTAAACACTGGAACAGGTTGCCCCAATATGTTGCTGAATCTCCATCCTTGGAGATACTAAAAATTCAGCTGGACACAGCCCCGAGTAATGTGTTCTAGTTGACTCTGCTTTGAGCAGAGCAGAGACAGGCTAGACAGTCTCTAGAGGCAGATTCCAACCTGTTCTGTTACTCTCTTTTGTATCAAAGGTCAAGTTTCTGGTGTGTAATTCAGTACTAAATAAAGCTGACTAG
The DNA here is from genome assembly GCA_013396695.1 of Sakesphorus luctuosus. Lineage (NCBI taxonomy): Eukaryota > Metazoa > Chordata > Aves > Passeriformes > Thamnophilidae > Sakesphorus > Sakesphorus luctuosus. The sequence continues at coordinate 203,274 of VWZD01011452.1, forward strand.
TGTCTTTACATCAGTTTCAGTGATCGTGAGTCAGCTCAAGCATGAGAGGAAAAATAAAAAATATTAGTAGAAATAAAAAGTGAAATAAGATCTAGATTTGGATTTGAGTGTGGAAGAGTCAGACATACCAATATAAGTAAATGAACATCTACTAAAAAGATAGATACAACAAGGTCACAAACCAGATATAGAAAGTGATGCTAAAGGGGAGCAGGGTTAATACTTCAAATGCTCAAAGTGCATCTCTGTCATGGCAGAAAAACTGAATTCTAGATCTCTACCTAATCAGTTTGCTAGTCTCCTAGGTTTCTTCAATACCAGCCTCTGTGCTAAATAACACTTCTACTTTGCAGCTGATCAAGTGCATGAATCTGTAAAAAGTAAGTTGCTTAAAGAAATTTCATGGGCACCAAGTATGTCCCATAGTATGCTTCTAACAGTTGCTAGATTTTCAGTCCAGTGTTCCTTTCAAGTTCTTAAATGATAGCTAACATAAAAAAGGAAGCTTGAGTTCTTATTTTATATAAATTTACAGTTATTTCAACAAAGCAGCTGAATATGTATTTACCATAAATAGAGTACTTGAAGGGCGAAGGGTCTGAAGCACAAATCTTATGAGGAGCAGCTGAGGGAACTGGGGTTATTTGGTCTGGAGAAAAGGGGAGACCTTACCGTTCTCTACAACTGCCTTGAAAGGAGGTTGTAGCCAGGTGGGTGTTGGTTTTTTTCTTCCAGGTAACATGTGTTAAGACATGAGAAAACAGCCATAGGTTATGGCAGGGGAAGTTTAGTTTGGATATTAGAAAAAAATTTCTTCACTGAAATGAATGTCTAGGATTGGAAGAGGTGCCCAGGGAAGTGATAAAGTCACTGTCTGTGGAAACATTCAGAAAATGTGTGGATGTGGTGCTTAGGGACATGGTTTAATGGTGGACCTGGCAGTGTTAGGTTAATGGTTGGACTCTGATCTTAGAGGTCTTTTCCGACATTAATGGTACTGAAATTCCATTATTAACTTCATGCTTGGTTGTAGACACATTTTTAAATTGAGGACAGCAAACTTTGACCTGGTGCTAAAGTCTAATGACCGTTCTTAAAAACTTTTTTAGGACAAAGACTGACTTAAATATCTTTCAGGGCTTCTAGATGACCTACATTTTCCTTGCCATGAACGTACTGGTAGGTATGTGGGTTGCTTTATGGATTTTCTTCCCTCCAAGGTGACATGATTTATGTTATCTGTTTATCCAAGAAATATGCAAGTCAGTGGTCCATCTTCTAAACTGCTGTTATTTTTTAAGTATGGATGATGAGCCCATGGTAAACAAGTCAGTGTTTTATATAGATTTCTACCCTTGGACAGATGTGCTTCCTCGATCTTCCTGTGAAGGGTGAAGACACTGGTCTCTTTATTTTTAATTTATGGGAGGTTTATGAATCATGTACCATAACAGTATAAACTACTTTCTCAGAAAGATCCTTCTGAGAGTGTTATGCTTCACTGGGGCAGTAGAAACTGTGGATTACTGTTCTTTAAGAAAAGTTGAAAAACTTGGATAGTATGTGGATGTGATGTTATTTCAGCTTGTTGAATGCTTTAGGAAGTGAAATGAGTCAGCCAAAGGCAGTATGCATAAAGCACCTGTACATTCTCTGCCTTGCTGTGCTACCCGCACTAGTAATAATATTTCTTCTTATTACACTAATTGTATTTCTGCTGTAAACTCATGGGCTGGAAATAAGAGACAGAGATGACAATGGTTAAGAACTGTCAACATCATATAGCAGTGAAAGTAGTTGAAATGGCTCTTGGATGCAAAAGGTGAAGTCATGACAATAGAGATTAGAAAAGTATTGAATGATACTGTAAGACATGGAGCAGCAATACAGTCGTGGTTTCCTGTGTTTAGGGATTAATTGGTCTTGGAAGTAATTCAGAGAGAGCTTAACCTAAGAGAGGAGACTGTATGCTCTTCAGAACAAAACCTGGGAGCTGGTAAGAGCAGTCTAAGTTAGAGGTCAGTGCTGGCAGACAATGAATGGGTATAAATTAAGAATGAAAAAAATGGCCTGTAAATAAGAAGACTTTTAATCTTTGGAACAGCCTTAGTGAGAGTGACTGGCACAAATAACCAATGTAGTTTTAAGATCAAATTGGTAAATTTGAGAAAGGGTTTCTATGATGTCCTTTACTATGAGAGGGAAAAGATCACCCCGGCCCAGGAGATCACTGACAGCCCTGAGTTCCTACATCTTGGGTTATTGGGTGCATTTCCTTCAAAATCTGTTCTTTACACTTTGTTCCAAACTAGTGGTCTCTTGCTACCATCTGTCACCTGCACCAGGACTAAATTGTGTCTTACTTTGTGAGACATAGAACGTGTGATTTGAAAGTTAATGCAGTATTTGTTCAGTGTATTTGCATTTTTGTGCTTGATGCTAGTAGAAGATACAGCCCTAGATTCCTCCTCTGTGGGCTATGATTCACCTTCATTATAAATATTTCACATCAGCCTCATGTTTAATGATGCTGTTGTAAGGGGGAACATCTGGATTCTTTTACCAGGTGCTATAGCTAGATCTTACAAGTTGTATGCATTGCTTTTACTGTCTCTATTAAAAATTAAAACAGGGAAAAATATGCTTAAATTTTCTGAACAGCCAATCTTGAAATTACTCTATTAGATTATTGTATAATTCCCACTACTGTGATATTTGAATAATGCCCTACAATATTCATGTGTACTTAGAGGAAATGATGTACTGAAGAGATAAAGGATGTGTTCAAGGTTATACAAGAAGTCTGAGGAGAAAGAAAACATGACTATGCCTCTATGCATGTCTGACTAGGGCACTGTCTCATGGGCTATTAGAAAGGGCACCATCTTCTTGGCAAGGGTGCTATTTTGACGTCAGACACTGGTCATTTGGCTCCTCTTAGGGTATCATAATTTTGATTCTTGAGATGCCTTTTGATATTTTTTTGTAAATCCAGAAGATGTGGCTTCCTGACTAACTGCACTTTTCCTGTTCTTCAGACCTATCTCCTGTTTCTAATTACTCTGCTATGAACAACATGGTATTTGTTGCTGACATATTTACGTGTGCTGTTTGTGGTGTTTTGTCTGCCCTCAGTGTTCTTGTGGACCTTCTGATCACTGACTACATTGAGTATTCACAGAAACGGAGAGCACAGAGGTGATGCAGGGCTTAGTGCTAGCCTGCTGGGAAAGTTCTGGCTAACAGTATCGCTTGCTTGGATGGATATTTATGGGAAGAATTATCCTGAGATATCCCCCAAGCTGTAGCCTTATGGATATCAGAATTACTATGTGGAATGATGTAACTAGAGGACAATATGAAACCCGTATGTCAAGAAAGTTAGAACAACTTCTGCATCTTCCAAGGTCATATTTTATGTTTTTCAAAACTCATTTTAAATGACTGAAAACACAGTTACTGATGTCTAAAAGTGTCATTAAAAAGCGTTAAGAGCCTGTGGATGATGGTCTTGTTTTCTAGAATTTTATGTAGTTAAACTAATGACCTAGACCTTTCCTCTCACACTATAAAAGTGATGTGAATTTTAGGTTGTGGAAGCTGAACACTGGGGCAGAGCACTTTGCATGGGGTGTTGAGAACCACTGGAGAAATTTGACTCATTACAGCTGTGATGGTATTACCAAGGGATGGTAATAAGACAGTGGTGGGTTTAATATGTTAGCATTAGTTTGCTGGTGCAGTCTGCTGCTAGGTGTAGTTCAAATCCTTTAACACAAAACAAAGTCTTTTAAACCCTGCTCTTTCAGCAATTCATTTAATGAGGAGAAGTGCTTTGAAATTAGTCCTTGGATATCAGTGTCTTCAATTTACGTCCTCAGTGCAGTTAGCACTTAATATATCCCTTTCAGAAGCAGATTGTCACTGCAAAGTGTCTGTACACAGTCTGTCTAATTCATCCGCTGAGGTCCCACTGCATTTCAATTGTGTCTTTTTTGTTGCTTTTTGGAGCAAAGCTTGGGTTGCTGCACATTCTTGCCACCTTTTTCCACTTCAGTGAAATCATTCACTTGATTTAAAAAACCCTACACAACTAAATTGATTCAGTAAATCCCTTTTTCATGTACAGTAAGTGGTTTGGTGTAAGGCACAGAAATCTTTCTACTTTTACACTTCCTTTCATTTCATACAATTGTCCTTAGAAAAGTAAGTCTACAAATGATAAAAAAAAATACAAAGTGGAGCCAAGTTAGAAGGAAAAAGTTTTAACTAGCTTTTTTGTCAAGCTTCAAACAATGCTTTCTCTGATTCTGACTTTCTTTTTCTGGCCACTGTCTGTTTACAGTCACTCATCATTAACTATACGTATTTATCAGGGTTTGCAGCCATTGCTGGCCTATTAGATACTTCTCTTTTTAAACAAAAACACCCTCAGAAATTGATATGGTAGCCAAAATGATATTCATAAAAAATTTAAGAAAGAGCTCTCAGCATTAAAAAAAAAAAATAAAAAAAGAAATTTTTTTGAAGGAGCTGAAAAGAAAAAGATCTTGGAATTACAAGCAGTTAGACTTGGGTTTTTTGCGTAATGACTCCTGGTATCCCACTGTGAGAAGACTTTCCCCAGCTTCTCGTCTGCATTCTTCCTCGTTCCCTGCGGGAGAATGAGTTGGATTTGTCTGCCATATTCACAGCAATCGAGGTGATCCAGGTTGAAAGAAAATCAATAAGATGTGTCCATTTATGCCTCACAAAGGAAGAAAGGTCTAAAGAACAGACATGGGACGTGATTCAAGCACTAGAGACTTAATAAGACTTCTACTTGTGTTTGAAGGGGATGGTAATTTATATTTTACTTTGAACTTTTTTTTTATGCTTCATAACTATTGGGATTCGGGCTGACATGGGAAGCAAGGAAAAGAAGGTTTGATGCTGTCTTAGAAGACCTAACCCATTTGGGAAGGCCATGCTCAAAAGTTCAAAAAATTTTGTTTTAGAAAAGATTAAAGAGACATCATATCATCGTACTGATTTATCGCTATTGATAAAACTGGTTTAAAGTATTTTGGATTGGGGTACAATAAAAAAAAGTCTTTCTTCGAGAACAGCTGCAAGTTTCTCATTATTGGCTGTCTTTTCTGTGTGTTTGATATCATTTTGCTTAGAAATAGAGGAGCAGCCATAATAGGTACCCTGGTGCCACTTGAAGCTTTGTCAGGGCAGCTCCCCAAAAGTGGTTGTTGTTCTGCTCGATGTCTGTCATGTCAGTCACCAGGGTCCTGCTGTCCCAAGGGTGTGCTCTGCCAGCCCTCAGCAAAAATATTGTCTCTGCTTTACTGTATGTTGTTTTTTTCAAGCCAGTCTTGGGGTGTACTTTTGCAAGTAACATATAAGTGTGCTCTTATTCAGCAGGAATTAGGACCTGTGGGAGTTTCAGAAACAAAACCCCAAAAATTTAAAACAAAATAAACCAGGACAGGCTGCAGGCATTGGGTCCTGCTATTGCAATCTTTTCGTTTTGTCGTACGAAGACAAAAACTAAAACAACCCTTGTTAACAAAATGGCCTCAAAAGTTATGTTTCAGCAAGGGATGAAATGAAAGCTTGATGATTAATGAGGTAGTATGATTCCATGGTGGAAGAGGAAATCTTTCTTTTTCTTCTCTTCTAAATATCTTGGTTATGCATTCCCATCAAAATGAAGTCTCACACTGAACAGGCCCCAGCTGAAGCATCTGAAATGGAGATGGTGCATCTGAGGAAAAAGAATTCATATTTTGAAGTCTTGACTTTTCTTCCTCAGTAGCTCTTTAAGAACGTTTCAATTATAAGGGGTAGTTCCAAGAAGGAAATTGTGCTCAGTGCATTACGCAGGATACAGATGTAAGGAGGATAGAGACAGATTTAGAACCATACTTTAAAGGTATGCAGAGGTTTACCATTATTAAAACTACCATTTTTTTCCAAATTAGCCCTTTTTCACTGAATCTTAGGCAGATTTTTTCAGTTTCATCCAAGTCTTTTCAAAATAAATTGAAAAGTGAGTGTGAGAAGCATTCAGACTATTAATGGATTTTTTTAAGGTTTAATTGGAATCAAACAAGATTTTAGTGAACATAGCCAAGTGTGCCCATTGCATTGGTAAATGAGCAAAGCCAGCATTTAACTGAGATTGACTCACACCACTGTCCTTCACTTTCAAGAATTGTACTTAAATGGGGTGAGATCAGAATATCAAAGCAGCCCATGTAATGTACAGTCACAAAGGTTTTTTTAAGGGTTCCTTCATAGGCCTCTCAACACAGTGCTGTTCTGAGATGTTCACTAATAAAACAATTAATAAATAAATAGAGGCGCTAACAAAGGGATTGTGCAACACTGAATTAAAATCGATGTGGGCCAGGATGTATTGCCTGGAAAGGAAATGTAAAAATAAATCCCAGCAAATTGGAAAGGAATTGGAGGACCAGCTGACCCGCCTGCCATACAAAGTGAACTTTTTCAGTTTACAAGCAGCCCTTTAGCCTTAGAGAATCTGAGAAATGTTTTAGTATCTTATTTACACAACAAAGGAGGTACAAAATCAGCTCTGCATACAAGGGACTACACAAGTCTCTGAGACTGAGAGGTGTTGAGAGCAAGGATTGCTCTCCAGGCCCCTATGACAGCAGCCAACAAATGCTGCAGCTGAGAGAGGTGTTTCATGGCCACTTAGGGCTGGCGAGCTGCTGCTCTCTGATGGCTGTTGCCTCTTTTTGCCTTCTACCAAACAAATTTAAATAGCTGTTCTGCTTCTTCAGAAAGTCCCATCAGAGAAAGCCTAGTTTCTTGGCACCCTGTCCTACACTGTGTTTCATTTCCGAGGGGATGAAGTGGCTCCCTCTCATACAAAACTGCAGTGACAGTAAATGAGAGCCTGAGGTTATTTGTGTGGAGGGATGTTTCTATGCAGCCCTTTCCAGAGCTCTTGGCAAAAGTGTTGTAAGGTTGCTAGACCACCCTTGCTACTGTGCTGCTTTTCACCCTTCCTGCTGCAGCTGTCCTTGATGTCCATATAGCAAGCTCTTTGTAAAGAAGAGCTAACTTGTGGCTTAAAAAAGTAACTGAAGAAACTAATCATTCAGGGTCTGCAAATTGTGTGTTTCTGTAAGCTATTAACAGGTAGACAAAAATCTCAAGAATTCTACCTGTGAGATGTGCAGACATTTTTATCCGAATATGTCCCTATGAGGAGAGAAGAGCTCCTGGAACTGGCATTGGAGGAGGTGTGCATTAGAAAGGGGCATGGTACCACCAGTTCAGCATTTATTCATTGGTAGAAGCTGTGAGTCTGGAAGCTCCAGCATAGTTCTATGAACAGAGTTAAGTGTATTGTTTTTTTCTGGGTATTTCATTTTTTGTTAATACTATTGAATGGAAGGCAACAGCAGTGCTCTGAAAGGACAAAGAGATCTGTGCTACAGCGAGGCCGTGGGCTGGGGCGGTGCTTTACTTGGAAATGGAAAAGTGCTTTCCCTCAACCGTGTGCAGCCACTGTAAAGAGCTAGCCAGCAGTGGTCTTGGCACTCGGTGGGGCCCTGCATCTGCTACCAAATGTCTGTCCTTCCCGAAAGCAATTGATCAGAGAGAATGGGGTAGGTAGGACAAAACTTGCTGTTCTAGCACTCACCCAGATGAGCTGCCAGCCCTGGCTGAGAACATGAAGTCTGTAAGTGGGAGCATGTTTGTGTGTGTGTCCACACCTGCAAGTGCAGAGTGTCTTCAGCTATCCCTAAGGAGATGTTCCAAGTGTTTTTGAAGCATCAGATATTTTGATGCGATGCAGAGTTTGCCATGCTGAGATCCCAGTCCACAGACAGAGCTCTCCCGTGCCAGTACAAACACAAAAAGCAAAAATATTCAAAAAAGTAGGCACACAATGAAAAGAAAGTTCATTCCCTGCCGAGGCATTCTCAGCTGCTGTTGAAAGCTGGCAGCAGTTCCCTGAGGAAAACACTATTTCTGTGGAGTATTCACCCAGGAAGGTAGTTGTAGAACTATGCCTTGATGGTAAACCCTAACTGTTTCATTCATTCTGGGGAAAAATTCCAAAGAAAAATGCAATGGTTGGGTTTCACTGATGTGTTTCTTGACCTGGTGCAGCATTTCCACCCAAAAGAAGCAAAAACTTTACTGAATAGTGATGAATGAGAGATATAAAAAAAAATAACCCCCCCCCCAAACTTGAAGTAAAGGAGCTCAGTTCTCCTTCACAGAAGAACTGTAAGAATTATTCTTCTTTATTAAAAAGAAATTCTCATTGGAATGCAAATTTTGATTTTGATTATCTGTCACGGCTTGCTTTGAAGTTTTTCAGACAAAAATAAATATCTCCATAACAGAGAGGATTATAGTAGTCTTGTTTAGAATCATCTGACTAAAAGTGACATCTAATCTCAGAATATATAAGGTTTTGAGGCCACAGAGACTTCGAAAGAGCTTGACTCTTTTCTGTTTTGTAAATTTTCTATAAATGGTTTAATAAGGGTTTTAGTTCAGCCCCAAAAAACGAGAACTAAAACACTTCCATCAACCATATTGTTGAAGAAATATAAAAGACACACAATTCAATTTAAATAAAGCTGTAGCTAGGTTATATCATCCTTATCTCAGTAAAAAGTATTTTCTCTTACAATCCCAAATAAATAAATAAATAAATAAATAAATATCTGTGACTCGGCTTTAAAGGCTTCGCCTGGATAAATCAGGTTTTGGCAGCTCTGTAATTCATGAAACAATACCTCTAGCTCTACTGGAATGGGAGTGGGATGTTTCAAGCTTTATGATTCTGTTCAATTCTGGAGCGTTAATGGGGCTATTTGTAAAGAAAGAAATATAATGAGTTATCACAAAACACAGCAAGAACTCTAGAAAGGGGCAGCCTCCCATCCATCACCCATTCTAGCGTATTCACAAAAGAACAGGGCGAGAAATCTTGTGAGGACAGTGGGGAATTTTGCTTTTACTCTAACCCGACTTTCACAAATTGTGATGGGCCTGGATCATTATTTTCTTTACAAAATGACCCCAGCCCGATCCTAAATTCAAAGTGTAAGAGTGTGTGACACAGATTTCTGTGGAGGTGTTTTTTCTACCTTCCTGTGCTTTATGCTTTGAGGAGACACTTTCTTAATTAAGATTTATTTATGAAAATAAAAATATTATATTATTTTTATCTGATATAGAGGCTAATTCAGAATGCTGACATTGCCATATTTCTGTGGCACCTTATGGTAGGGCTATTAGTAAAGTTACCTGTCATTGCCATTCTCTTCTCCTCTGTTTTGGAAGTTTATGACTAAGCTTTGAAGTTCGTGTGGGTTCAGACTGATGTATGATTTGGGTACCTGAGAGCAACTTTATTTTGAACTTTTTTTTTTTTTTTAAAGGCAAACCTACACTGAGCCGTGGGAGTTTTTTGTTCATATTTTAAGTGGCAGAAGCACAAACAGAGCCAAAACCTTAACTGGTATCTGTTGCAATGTGTCTGCAGTCCTGTCCTCTCTCATCACACTCAGAATCCATAATGAACCCAGAGAACATTTTGAGTGAATATGGTATTTAAGAAGGACTGAAGGTTTTGCCCCAAAGATAATGAGATAATTAATGTATTTCATAGCGTAGTTCAGAGACGGTGAAAGAGCTTGGAGTAATGAAATGAAGCACGCATACCAAAACAAAGGGCACAGCAGGAAATAGTCTGAAGTACATGATAATCAATTTTCACATTATAAGCTTTTACATCTCTCCTTCTATATATCCCATTATAACAGGGCCTGTTGCTTATTAATAAGGAAATTGAGATGTCACTAACTGTGGAAGAGCAGGTCCTCAGGCAGCGGAAATCAGCCTACTGCACTGAAGTCAGTCACACCAGCTGTGGATCTGACTCAGGATCCATTAGGTGTGATAGATCAGTTTTAATCTGCAATCTAGAAGTTTCACTCATAAAAGTTTCTGTGTTTTGAAGGTTGGAAGACTAGGGAAGGGGTTTTTAAGCTTTGCAGTATAGAAATACGTGTTGCTCTTACTAACAGCAGAAGCTTTAGGAAAAGCAAAGAGAGCATCCTGCTTTCTTCTGATGCTCAGGGAATGGTGCTAGAGTGGAATCTCTTCAGAGGACCCCATTTACATACTCTACACTCCTCTTACCTTAGGATAATTTCCTTCAGTAGTGTATTTCCAGTGCCTAGGAGTATCTGGCTTTGTACCATCTGGCAGATATTGGCAAGGGAAAAAAGACCATATAGTTCTCTTAGCTTACCTGTAGGAGAAATTGTCTTTGTTATATACAAGGAAGTACATGAGGGAGATACTGTTTTTGCAGCTGAAGTGCTTTTCCATCTGAACATGTGAAAACTCGAGAATTTCTTGCAGAGTCCAATGTATTAGGTGTATGCACTAAGGCCTTTATAGAAAGCAAAGCTCAAACATTTTTACTGCAGCATCTCTCTCTATGAGATCCTCAGAGCTGATGCCCCTTCTCCCAGCCTCAGTAGTTTTTTCCCCAAGTTAAACCAGGAAGCAGAGGGAGGCATTTGACCACTTATAGTAATACAAAGCTATCCTGAAGAGTTTTAACATTTGAACAAGGTACATCTGAGATTTGACCCTGTGTGGTGGTATCTGGATGGTTTAGTTCTAACCTCACTTGGTTGTTCTCCCAGGATTCACATTGTCTTTGTCCTTCCTTTCCCATCAAGCAACAGGCACAACCAAAACATCGCAAAACTTCTCTTGTGACTCCTAGGAGAGTCCTGAGGCTTTTTCTTCCCATGGTGTGATTAGGTGGCACACTCATTAAACTCCTGTGTTACAGAATTTCTGCAGATCTACTGTCTTGACCAGTAAATTTTTCAGTAATGAGTCCCCTGTGTTTTCTGATGAGAGAATGATTTTTTTAACCTGGGCTTTATGGGATTATGCTGTCTATAGTATATAGGTGTATCAAGCTATACATGAGAAATGACTCACGTGCTTTGACTCGTTAGTGATCCCCTTAACAGTAATGAAAATAGTCTCAGCTATCATTCATCAGGTTCGTGGCTCCATAGAAGGAAGAGAAATTCACACAGGAACTGAAAGGTTATAGCAAAGTATTCAGCATGCTGCATCATTTTGAGACAACAATTTCACTGCGTGCTGTAAGACCAAAGCATGATAAAAACCAACAGGAAACACTTGATTTCCCACTATAATGAAGCAGGACTTGAGAGGCCAATGCACTGTGGTCTGTAGTGGTTTTGGCAATGAAATGCTCTGAATGATTCTGTGTTTGGAACTGTTTTCTGCAGAAGGAACCTGTGTTCTACAGCCAGTAGGTCATGCTGCTCTGCATAGGTAAGATGAGCTAAACGGATTCTTCCTTCTTTAGAGCAGCAATTTGAGATCTTATCTCCCTTCTTACTAGGGCCAAAATGCTACAGTTTACAAAACTGTAAAAATATACAGGTGTTGAACCTGTCAAGCATCTACTCAATGTAGCTCATACTAGCAGTCTTCATGCAGCAACATTTGCAAAAATTTTTATATTTCCTTCAGGAAAAAGAACATGTAGTTGCTAGTGGCCATCCCTAAATTATTTACTGTCCATTTTCCCCTTCACAGCTAAACAATGCATGCTGGAGAATATTTGCAGTTTTTCTACCAATACCATACTCAGTATAACCACCTGAAAGTGAATGCAGCTCTTAATTATTTTAGAGATTCTCTTGGTCACAACATCTCATTGATCATTTTCCCAAATAAGGCATAAGGTGTGAAGGGTTCAGTCTTGGTACAGCATTGGAAGGGACTCAAAGCAATAGTGAATCCTCTCCTGTGTCAGAGGGAGTCGTGATCACTCTGTTCACCAGCACCCAACCTTTTAGAGGTAAAGTTACATAAGTCTAAAATGCTTCTGGCTGCAGTGGTCGAAAAGCAAGGCCATGTGCTGAACCACCTGGTTGTACTAAGAAGTTGCTTGTAAAGCCCCATGGCCAATGAAAGGAGATTGTTCAGGTGGCTTTGAGAAGGAGGCAGGCAGAATTGCTTTATACGTTATACATTTCTCAGGGAGGGCAAGCATATTAAGCTTACTGAAGAGATATTTCCAAGTCAAAGTTTTATCAGTCACTTATATATATATATATATGTATGGTGAAACTTCTCCCCCCACCCCTTGCCTTGGGGGAAGAAGTTTTTTCTCCTTTTGCGAGTTTTGAGATACTTTCAGAGCCACAGAGAGAAACCCTGTGGGATGAGAAAGGCTTTTGATGTATTTAGAAACATTACAATGTAGACATTAAATGTAGAGGATATTCCACTTCCTTTGATTTATGAGGACTAAAATGTAACTTCTGGCTGCAGCCAACATTTTAAGGCAATTGCATAGCACAAGGAGGAGTAAGAAAGTGCTCTAACTCTTTGCCCAAATGCTGAGGAATTGAAGCTGCTTAGAGATGGTGTGTAGGAGTTGAGTCTAAATTGTTTAGTTTTTTCCTTTCAGACTTTGATTGTCAGGGTTTTGAATCTTGTCTCTGTTGTAGCCCTTATGTTGCCTCTGCAGAGATCATAGCAACGCTCCCACAGCCAACTTGAACAGCCCTTTGGGGAAGGTCCTGCTGTTTGGTGCTTTTCCAAACAATGCAGAGTGACTGAAATGGCTTTTTTTTCCAGTTCCTTGTAACATGCCTCTTTCCCCTCACACAGTATGATAGATGATATGGATGAGTGTGTTTGAAGAGGTGTTTTAGATAAGGTGTGGGCGGCTCACTGCACTCTGTTCTTAGTGGCAAAGAATAGCCCTTATAGTTAGAGGCTGGGCACTGCTCTGGTTTGTTAGGGATTGGGTGAGTCCTGACATGCACCAGCAAGGCCTTGCCACCTACCCAAATCTCAGTTCATGATCCAGACAAGCAGGACTTAATAGGTCTCATGGATATACTCTGGGGGCATTTTCATCTTGGTCAGCTGTGTGTGTCCATTCCTTGCCCCTAACTGCTCCTCACAGGGAAAAAACTACTTAGAAGCACGTCTCAGCCTCTGAATGCCAAGCAGGTTGTGCTGCTTCTCCCCTGCTCAAAGAACATTTGTCCCCCTGTTGAATGCATACACATGGAATCAACATCAGTGAGAATACTGTGGGGCAATTAAGAAGCAGAATTAAGAAAAGTTTTTTAACTGTGTGGAAGCAAGAAGAGGTTAGAAGGAGAATCAATGTATGGAGCTGGTACCTGAGGCATGGACAGTTTGCACTGTTCGAGGAGTGATCAAATTGTTCTTCCTGTGGCAGCAAAGAATGCATCTTTTTTGCAATTTGTGGAGAAGTGGTGGCACCACTCAGTCTTCAGAGGAAGGAGGTCAGCTAGAAAAAGCCTACTCAGGGTACAGTAGGAAGAAAATCCATCTGTCTGAGTAGCCTTCATAGAGTCCAGGGACCTGCCACTCTGTCAGATGAATTCTTGGCACAGGGGTGGTGTTGCCAAGAGCTCCGCTTTCCTTCTGTCCATTGTTGCTACGAGGATAGAGGAGAGATAAGAGCTGAACAGGGTTCTGTGTAAATGGTCCTTCCTTAGCGTCTTTCAGTTTAGCTTTCACTGACTGAGGCCCCCAAAGTACTTAGCATGAGTAAAGTTTTCAAAAGCATGAGTAATTTAGGAGATTAAAAGGCATTTTCAAACGTGTAGACTTTTCAAAGTGCCTAATTTCCAGAGACTCAGTGAGGTTTGGGAATCTTAAATCATCTGGTTGCTTCAGTGAATAGCACTGTTGATTGCAGCGTAATGCATCATCAGCTGATATCCTGCTTATGTTAGAGGTCAATGCTGAGTGACTCTGAGGAGAGTGTACAAATCCCCATCGCTGTGCAATGGCAGGGAAATTCCCTTTCTCCCTTCCTGGAGGCAGCTTTGAGAGCACAGAGCTCTTCTAAGTTTCTGGGCTAATTGCACGGTGATACTGTGGGAGGAGTTCAGTCAGGCTCCCTTTTAAATTGCCCATGTTTTCTTCAGGTTTTAATGACAAGGACTGGATCAAGTTTTACTCTGACCAGTTTGCCATCTTTTTTTCCTTTTCTTATTTTGCTGCATATAACTTCCACTCATGTCTTTGTTCTGTTTTGTGGTAGGAGGCTCTATGTATTTATGCATTTTCTATTAACATATATAGATATAGTTTAGTATATGAAAACTGTAAAAATTGTAGGTTTCCTGTGTGTGCCTTTGGTCTTTGAAACAGTCCTGTGAAGAACTAACTTAAATACCTTGCTGAATTGTAGGCTCACAGAGGGAGATACACACATGTTTAGAAGTAGGAAGGGCTCAGCATTTGCATTTGGATGCATGTCTTACGGCTTCAGAGCTCTTTAGACTCCCAAGTGGAGCAACTTCGAAGTTCAAAGCGGTGTGATTTTTGGCAGCTCTTTTTCCTAAGATGACTTCTTCGGGGCATGAAATATTCTGCCCTCAGTGCATGTACATAACTCTCATTGGCCTTAAAAGAAGTTACATGCCTACATCAAAGGAAGGATTTACCCCATAATGATTCATCGGGAGCCTGACAGGCAAACACAACAGTGGAGAGCTGACAAGCCAAAACTCCTGATCTAGGGGGATGGCAGAGTTCAGATCTCTGCAGATCAGCCACATTGCAGCTCTGGTTTTCAGCAGTTTTTAATTTTTTTAATTGTTTTAGTGGGGATGAAACCACGTGTTATCCATCTGGTAGCAGAAATGGTAGGAATCAAGCAGAGGAGATGGCCCTGTAACATCTTATGTGGAAGCTAAATCAGGGTCAAATTAAATTGTGGTGCTTTTTTCCTGGAAAGTTCATCTCCTTATCTCTGGTGTTACACTGGAGACATAGTTCCACAATATTCTAAAACAAATTAGAAATACCTTTTTATTAAATGTGATTTCAGGAAGTCCCGGGAAGGAATGTGTTAATGACTGGTGATTGAATGCAGTGGTTTGCAAGCTCTAAGCAGCTTTAGTGTCTCCTACCACAGCCCTGATTTAAAATTCATAAATGCTAATCCTCCATAATTTACGGTTTAAAAAGCAGCCCCACTCACAGGCCCTGTGGCTACAGCTCTGTCAGAGTAATTATGCCGCCAAGCTGAAATTGGACTACTAACTGAGATATTAAACAGGGTAGGAAATCCTCTTCCCTGGCAGCCTACCCAATTATTCCAAATAAGCAAACAGATTAGTGAGTAATTTTCCAGTTAAATCTGGTGATTGGTGCCAGAATTGTATGTTAAATATTCAGAAGTAAATAGATTAAAGATGAAATGTCCCCTTTTCTCAAGCTTAATTTAGTGTGTATATTAAAACTTTTTAGGGGGAAAAAAAATCTTCCTTGAAGTGCAATACGTTTGCTTTGAAAACAGAACCTTTCCTGGCTTGTTTGCACTTGGGGCACTGCGTTCATTAGCTGGGGCACGTTGTGCTGAGGAAACCTTGTGCCACGTTAGACACAGTATCAGTCCTACTGTTCCTTTATCCCTCACCTTGGAGAAGCCCTCCTGGGTGGCAGCACTGTGAGACTGCACACAGCTCTGCTTGGGAGCATCAGGACAGCTTGGAGCCAAGGGCTGTATGACAGCGGAGTGGTGCAGGGTGCTGATGATTCAGAGTTGACAGGAGAGTAAGGGATTTGTAGAAATTAGTAGTCAATATGGGCATTTCTTATTCATTCTAGGTCTTGGAGTGGGGGAGCCTTTTTTGTTTCTAAATTCAGTTTGAATTTCCCCACTGATCTGCCCAGGTTCACATTTTTTACCTCTCCAAACACTTCTTATAATACAGTGTTTGACTGGGACCCAAACGGAGGGAAGGTGAGGGCAAAAGGAAGGAAAACACGGACTGAATGCTCAACGCACTATGTGTATGTGGGCAAGTGGCAGAGAAAGAGAGATGTCAGCTCAGCTAGAGCAGCCCAGGAACACAAGAAGTAGGTCTGTCCCTCTGCTGCTTCACACCACAGGCTATGCATGGTCACCTCAAGGAGCTGAGTCCAGGAGAGAATGAAGTTAAGCGGCTGTGATCTAACTAAAGAGGTCAGGCAGCCTTCAGCAGATGAAGAGTGCTGCTCTGGAGAAACTGTCCTGACACCTGAACCACTTCAGGAATGGTCTATGACTTGTGGCACCTCTTGGAGAAAAGGGGCCATCACCTCTTTTCAGAAAGGTGGGAGGGGGATTGGTTGTTTGCTGAGGGACTATGATGGTAGACTCTGGCAAGCCCAGGCAGTGCACACTGCATTTTAGGGCTCCAAAATTCTTTCTCAAAGGAAGTTTGAGGGAAATGTTTTAGCATTCATGGCTTAAAGCAAGGATTTGTATATATTTGCTGGAAACGGGCATGTGTGTTTCAATATACAATGCACTGAGGAGAGGGAAGGAAGGTGCATTTGGGTAACTGGAACAGTTGTAGCACCTGTCGGAATTGGCTTTGAAGATTTTTCAAAGATTCCGAACACTATGAACAATGTTTTATGTAATTTCTAGGGGTTTTTTCCCAGTGACTAAAAGCTTGTTCTGCTAAGGAAGTGTGCAGTCCTCTTAGTTGACAAGTGAAGTGGAAGGAACAGCAAGAGATAGAGGTATGGTAGTCTTGGGGTCGAAAAGCTTCAGACCTTCAGTGTTAGTTATGACTTGGTTTCTTGGACAGGTGAGAGGAGCAGTTAGGTCTGAGAGTGAGAAATGTAGAGTTTTTATAAACTTGCCAGCATTGACTGTCTTGGAATACAGGAGGTGAATGATCTCCATTCTTTCTGAGATGTTCCATGTTTTGGTTATGGGACCAGGTCTCCAAATTAAATAACTTGTTCACGAAAAAGCCAGTGGCTGTTATGCTTGAAGGAGGATCTGGATCAGCCCCCTCTCACAGCTGGGCACCTGGACACCTCCTTCAGTGTGTTGAAGGAGGCAGAAACTTCCTAGCCACTTGCCTACAGATTTACTTTTCCAGTGGGAAGTGCAAGAGCTGCAAGTAGGTAATGCTGAACACATGCCTAGAAAGGATTAGCTGAACTCCTGCACATCCCAGAGGCTTTTCCTTCTGCTGCATCCTCCCTGGAGAGGCTTTTTCACCTCAGCCCTCTGCTGGAATGTGCCTTAAAGGCATAATCGAGCTCATAAAAATTAAGTGGTGTGCAATCGTTAAAACAAAACAAAACAAAAAGACCCTAACTAAATTTTGTTCAATAAATCCTCTGGAATCAATCCATTTATGTTTTTATTAATGTCAGAGCTCACAGGATAGTTTCCCTTTCTATGTTTCACAAAGCTGCAGGGGCTTTTGTTAAGGGGGTTTTTTTTCCACATCACTACACACAACGACATTTTGGCTTTGTATAGAGAAGTGTTAAAGCCAAAATTACTTTTTTTTGCTTTGCTTGTGAACATCCATTGGATCAAATCTAAGCGCTTACCTGTTCAAAGCTGGAATAGATTGACGTATGTGAAGGGATCCAGGATCAGGATGGTGCCCTGTGAGTGCCAGGCAGTTAGTTACATGATGCTAAAAATATGACAATATCCAATTTCTACCTTTCTCATAAGCTCACCCAGTAGTGGTAAAGATGTGTTTTCTTGATTACTTTTTATACTAATGGTAAAAAATTGGAGAATTTGTGATATCCTCTCTGCTTAGATCCCTGCCACACCCTCTCTCTGTCAGAATGCTGATGGTTCAGCATGTGCTGCACATTTCAGGCCTTCCCTCTGTGGAGGCAGAGTTGTGAGTCTTACTTCTTCAAAGTCCTCCAAGTATGAGCACATTCCAAGGCTCTCATGTCTCCTGTCTGGTGCCCTGTCCCTCTAACTCAGGGACTTTGCAGTTTTTCTAAATATAACAGAAGTCAGTTGAAGGATGTCGTTCTGAGACATGTTTGTCAGTTGAATCCTTTTAAGCAGAAGCCATTTGAGTCTCCTGTACAATAAAAGAAATTGTTTTCAGTTAGTTCCTGATTCTTTCTATTTGAAATCTTCTCTATATGTATACTGCTTTCAACTTGCCTGTTAAGCCTTTGTGGTCAGGTTGGGGTTTATGTCCTTTTGGTTAATCTTTCCAAGGTTGTGAAAGGCCATCACCTGGGAGCTAGCAAGTCAGTGAACATGAATAAAAGAGCTGGACACAAAAATTGCCATAATGGATTAGGTCAAGTATCCATTCTCCAGCTGTAGTTTCTATTCCTGCCTCTGAGAGTGGCACTTTCTGAAGACTCTAAGCAGTCTGGATTCAGCTTATTGGTTTTGCCCATCATATTCACCTACCATTTGGTGAGTGAATAATTTATTATCAATCCCTGGTTTTGTTTGTTCTTGATTCCCAGAAGTGCAGTGCCTAGTGAGTGTTACCAGTGAATTCTCTATAGTAAAAATACTGATAATATTTGTGTCCTTAGAATTGCTTATATACAATCCTCTTTAAAAAAAAAGGAGAGAAAATCTTTCTCATAAGCTTCCTCAATGATATCCTGATACAATGAGTTCCAAAGGTTAATTATATGTTTTGCTCAAAGCTACTTCTCTAATAGGGTCCTCAGGATGAGGGTTACTGACCCTTTTAAGCCAGTGAACTAAAGCAAACAGCAAAACAACCCACTGAGGCTGTTAGCTGTGGGTGGCTATTTGTCTTTCTTGGTTCATTTTCATCAGGGCAGCCTTACTGAAAGGAGAAGTAATCAAGTTTCCTCTCAAGAAGGTGACCAGACAGTTTCTGCTGGAATCATGGGAATTGAGATTAAAGCAATACTTTTCTTCTTGGTTTTTCCTAATTGTCAGTATTTCAGTTTTGAGAGGAAGTTGTGTCAAGATCACCTTTCCTCACTGCTGGGGACTCCTTTGGTACCCTCTAGAGGGGCCTGAGTAGCCCTGCCCTGAGTGGGCTCAGCTGCCTCGTGTGTTTCCCCTGTTGCCTCAGAGAAGGTTTGGGGCAGGTGGGAGGCAGGCCTGAGCACTATGTTGCCAATTCTGTCCATAAATGCATTGCCTGGTTTACTGTGTTTTAAATGCTTCTAAATGTGAATTTAAGTGGAAATTATTTTGGAAACTTGGAACAGAATGCCTTGAACAAGAGTTCCTTTAAGGAATAAAAAGCATATAATTTAATCTGTGTTTATAGCATTTAATCTTGGAAACCTGCTGTCTTATGTATTTTATGTATCTGTTTCCTTGAGGAAAGCAGATAAGGGCATCCAGTGCTTCAGCAGCTCATGCCAGTTAAAATGAACCCGAAATTGAACAAATAGTTGTAAATAAAATACAAGTGGTCAGGACTCACTCCCATTAGCTAAGATGTGCCAGTGGCATTTTGAGTATTTTAAAACAGCCTTGCTGGAACTGGGATCAGCAGAGGTTTCCAGTCTCTCTGGTGAAATTACCTGAATGCCAAGACAGCTCACACTTTGTGGCACAGATGTGAGAGTGTGATTTTTCTGCCGTTATACTGGTTCTGTGGTTATAGGAGAAATAGAAAAAGGTTTCTGGAATAGCTTTTCTGAACACACGGCCAGTCTCAGCCGGGCCCTCTATTGCTAACACACATGATGTAAAAGCTCACTCAAGAGATTAACTGATGTTTGTCACATTGAAGAGACCAGCTTCATATTTCTCCTTGAACTAATCCTCTACAGCACTGATGTGTCTGAAGGCTGATGAGGACAGGTTATAGGCTCATGCATCTCCCATTTAAGACACCCCACTGTCCACCAAGAAAAAGAAAGAAACAGTAGTTCTGGTAGTTCTGAATTACTACATAAGATTTATAAGGAGAGATGATATGTCTTAAATAACTGTGTCCCAGACCATTTAGGACACTGCAGACTTCAATCAGTGCTTTGAAATGTATTTATAAGCAAATAGAGCCAGGAGTGTTTTGTGCTATTAGGCCACTTCAGCAAATCATTTAAGCATTACTTAACACATGCTAAGTCCACTGCACCCAAGGCAAATTCTGGATATGGTAAACTCTCTGTCCATAAAATGTCCCCCTCTGGATAATGCAGCACCACTTTACGGCTAAGGGTGATTTTGCATCTGTCTGTCTCAACGGGAAAGAAACTGGTAGTAGAGCTGTTGTACTGTACCTGTATTGTTTGTGTGATTGGTTTGCTAAGTGTATAAATCTTAAGTGACAGAATTTTGTAATATACAGTATAACAATTGGCAAGTGTTGTACATTTATTTTCACAAGTGAGGGAGTGACCCATAACTCACATCCATCACAGTATATGAAAGTACAGCTCACTGTAGTATAGCAAGCAAGGAAATCATTCATACGCAGGATGTTATTCACTTCAACCTTTCCCCTTTCCTGAACGCAGTCAGGATCTATATGTCTACTGCTGCATGCTCTGTGTGCTGGCATAGATGTATGATGGCATCACAAAAACTGGAAGGGGAAGAAATGAGATAGGAACAGAAAGGGGTGTGGGTAAATGTTGTCTAAGCTGATAGAAATTTAAGTGGTCAGGCTTGTCAAGGAGAGGAAAACTGCAGGGCTGGAGAGTGACTGAGATTAAAACTGACTTTTGGAGAAATGGGAGCTGAGATAATATCTTTCAGTTCAAAAAACATGGGTGACGGCACAGGGTGAGCATGGGAGAACTGGAAATTAAAACAGTAAATAAAATGGAAATGTATTTGATGTAGGCAGCAACAAAGTATGTTTCATCCTTTCAATTCTGGTCTGGTTCCTCTGTCATTATTCCCAAATTTAATGCTGTACTTTTCAACAGGACCTCTATCCTGTAGCAATTTCTGTGAAAAATCTCCTTCACAAAATGGCCAGAGAAGTTGAGGAGAAACATTAATTTGGGAACTTCATCGGTGCTTGGCACCTAGCTGCTTTCACCAGGCTTCCATACCCACTGTGTACTCTGCAGAAAGTCTCTGGCTTTTCCTCAGTACTGTGTGAATGATAAAATTAGCTTTATTTAGTTGCATACGGACCACTATGCTACCTAGAGAGATTGTGGCCAGCCATTTCTTTGCTAGAAACAGTGCACAGCAAGATGAGCCCAGTCCCAAATTTCTAGACAAACAGGAGAGGCAAAGGAAGAGGTATGGTTATTTCCCATGTGGAATGATTTCATGAATTTGCCAAGGGACATACAGGAATCGCATGTTAGAAGGAAGAAGTGTCTCTGGGTTTCCCAACCCCCAATTTAGTAGCATAACTGTAAGATACACTTCCTTTGCACTTGCATCCACTTGTAGCAGGATTGTCATTGCAAGGGTTGTGCTTGGATAGATGGTTTGGAAGATGCCCTGGGAGATGGAGGAGGCTGCAAGGGCAGGCAGTTCAAGTAGGAGAGAAAAAGTTTCTTTGTAGACAAGTTGAGAACTGCTAGCTTGTTTTTAACAATAATCATTTTGCAACTTCTGGCAGGGTTTAGTAGCAGGTTTTGCTCTCCACTCAGGTCCTAGCCTGTAGCACATGTTACAGGTAATAATCCAGCACAGCTCAGACACAAGGGATCTCATGTGTGCCTCACAGTATGAGCAGGGGCAGTCCAGATATTTCTGACCTTGATGTTGAGGCAATTCTTTTTCATCAGGACCAACTTTTTTGTAGTGAGTGTAACCCTTTTGTCATCTGCACTGTGCTCCCCTCTGTCATTGCACTGCTGGACTCACATCCTTGAACTTAGAGCACAAAAAAACACTCTGTTTTTTTAACTGATGGTTTGTTTGTTTTTTCCTCTTTGGTCGATGTTGGGATCAGTGATGTCAACTTGTTCTATTTGCTTTGACAGGAAAATGTTTTCAGAGTTCATTAGGATGGCATCAATTCTAACATTTGGCGCACAAACATTTGATGACCTTCATGTGTGGGAAGAAATATGTAGGCAAAACTTCCATTAGTTTGAAAAAACACTTCCACTCAACACCATTCCAATTCCTGAACTGCAGCTTCAACTAGAAGTTTTGTACAGTCTCTGCTTGTGATCTGCCAGTGGGGTTCAGACACGGAAAAACTTCATACTGGGTCTGGACTAAGGCTGCAGTTGGATACAACTCTCACTTACCCGTAAGGAAGGTGCTGCCAGCAGCCACACCCCTTGGTTCTGATCAGCTTCACTGGTAGAGTCAGTCCAATGTAATGAAATGGTAGCCGCACTCTGTGCCTCCAAGTGCAGAATATTCCTAATGCTTTCCTGGTAGTTCCTCTCTGCAAGATGATTTCATTTGGCAACCTTGGGTTCATTTTAACCAATTACAAGGCTCATTAAAAGAGCTGGACCGACTGGCATTGCTAGGGGCTAAACTCTGGGCTTTTGCGCAGAGAAGGAATAGCAGGCATTGGCTTTTTCCTCATCAGGGTCATCTGCCCTACACTAACCGAGCTTCTCTCTCTCAGAGTAGGAAGGAAGGTCAGTGCTCATGGCTTCCCATGACCTCTAATAGTGAGGGGCCAAGTAATAGCAAGACCTTTTGCAGTGAAGAAACCTCTCTAAAAGGAGCTGGCCTGAGTCTGCTAAACTGTTCTCACCCTGACCACCACATAAGTTGCTGACAGCCTTTGGTTGCCACTGGCTGATGGGATTAGCAAGGATAAAGTAAAAGTGAGAGGCAGTTTTTTCGCCACCATTTGTCCTTTGAGTCTGCCTGCTCCCTGAGCCTCAGAGCTATACAAGTACTGCCAAACTGCTCTGTTTTACCTTGTGCCTATCTCCAGCCCTTTCCTCTGACCTATCTTAGCTGTTATTTACTTTTTTAGGATTCACTGTGGTTTTATGTTTTTCTCTCATATCCTGTAATCAAGTGAAAGGTGTCTCTGTGGACAGAGGGGATTTGTACTCAGCCTTTGTTTGATGTGTGCTCTTTCCTGACAGTGCTGCCTGCTGTAAGAAAAGCCAAATGCTGCCCAAATGTTGCTGTGCTCCCTTATATTATGGACAGTGAATGTTTGTGGCTGCTCTCACTGTTGCTTTCTCCATACTTTTCTAAATTATACCTTTCATGATCAATTACTGAGATAGGCAGCTAGGACTGGGTTTTGAGCTGTTCCTCTTAGTGGCTTACACATAAGAGACAGGAGGAGGAGGGTGGCAGAGACTTAATACCATGCCTTGCTTAAGAGAATGTCCTTCAGGTGAGGAGAATTCTGCACCTTGTAAAAATATGACTTTAATTTTGCCTTTCAAATATGAACTAAGCAGGGCTGTCAACACATACTGTGTTCTCCCTTGTCAAACCATTTCACTTAGTCTGTCAGCTGTAAATAGCTTAAGAGGCATGTCATTCCAGCATTATTATAGCACTTTTAGATTTGTTTTTAGATTGGCTCTGTATCTGTTTCTGTAAAAGGTGTAGATACAGAGATGATATGGGTTATTTATTGTGTTACTGGAAAATGCTACTTGCTGTTTTGTGGTAAGCACAGAGTAACTCCATTTCATATAATGGGCACTGCAGAGTAATAATCCTGTGGTGCCATGGTAATACCATTGCCATACTTTGTCAAATCAGTTGTGTCAGTAGAGATGAGTACTTCACTTCACTGAGGGTGTCTATGCCCTTGCACTTCATGTGAAGTTGGGTTTTTTATTTTCCCAGGAGATCAGGAAAACAGAATTAAGATGTGGAGAAAGGACTATGATCAGCAGACTCTGTACTTCTGTTTCTTAAAAAGTTGCTTTACATATTCAAATAAACAGTGTTTAAGCTGTTGATGACAGCTTAACTACTTCATCCCAGAACGTTTTGACAAGTGATTTTCAACGTTTTGGTTTCCCAGGATTTTGACACCCCCCCAAAACCATGAACTGAATTTATATGTCACATGTTTAATTTATTTGAGATGCATGTATTATGTTGCGAAAGCAATAAAGAGGGAGTTAAAGGACAGGGAGATACCCTCCATATTTATGATTATCAGCTTCTTCACCATGTCATTACAAGAGGAAAAAATGTTCAGGGATATGGAGTATGCGAAGCAGTCAAACTATTTTTTTTTTTTTGCCAACCTGTCTGGATTGTGACTTATACAAATTGTTGCTGTGATTTCTCTGTGAGTTCACTGAAATCCACAGAACTGAACCCATTCTCACTGCAGGGAACCTTAAGTGTTTCCCCTGTACTTGGCTCTGCCATGTGTGTGTTGTCCCCACATTGCTGGCGCAGTGGCTATGGAAGGTGGCACAAGGGGATTTAATGTTGCCTGAGTTCTGAGCAATGGTGAAGGAGAAAGATGTTTTCTTACTAGAAATGGGTGAATTTTCGGCTAGGTATATTCCATAGTATTGTCACCAGAAATAATACAAATATGTAAACTGATCTTCACTTTAATCCCAAACTGAAGCACAAATCAAATGTTTAAACAAAAATTGTTTTAGCTCTGTTTTGTGACTTTTCTTAGATGTTCTCCAATTTTGGATTGCTTCTTTTTCTCTGCCTATATTAAGGCAGAAAAAAGGTGGGATGCACCCTGTACCTTCCTGGGCCCTTGAGCAAGAAATGGGGAAAAATACAAGGAGAGAATCGCTTTTGTAAAGTTCCTAAGCTATGTAACATATTTGCTCAAAAAAGTTCATATTTCAACATCATACCTCAAAACCTTTTGGTTACCAGTATCTGGTAACTCTCATAATAGAATTTGAATCACCAAAATTTAGAATTAGAATACTAGAATTAGGTGTAAGAAAATGTTTGAAAAAAATCTTCATTTAACTTACTCAAAAATCAGGGTATTGCTATCCATTCTGTACACTAGAATGTCCTTTACTTTGTTGTGTAACTGAGTTGTTTCCATTGGTACTAAGCAGCACATGTCTGTAATAAATTTTAAACTAGGAGGAGCTAGTTATTAGCATTAAGTTACAGAATGTCAGTATAAATTATTATTTCATAATAATGCTGTACAGGCACAAAGGAATCCCCATACATTCTAAACAAAATTTGAAACCGTAACATTCCTGAAGCTGATTTTTTTCTCCTAAACAAGTACTATTTTGAGTGGTTTTCCCCCCCCCAAAAAAAATCCCCCAAAACTTACAGTGTGTTTGCTTTTTAAGTATTAAAATTTTCCCCAAATTCAGTTAATCAAAGTGCTAATGATGGAGAACGTTGGTGACTGTGCCGACATCCTAGGGTCAGAGCCCTGGGCCAGAGGGTCAGGTGTGACTTGCTTAATCCTGCGTTAGTTGCTGCAACTTTCTTCTTATACCTCATAAATAGTATCTTTCTGCTATTTGAGAGTTTTAGCAAGTATTCAGTACCTGGCTAAATTGGCTTTGTATTATTTGCTGGGGCAGTGCTACCTGCAGCCTCCTGCTTTGCAAAGATGGAAGTAGAAGTGCCAGTTTAGGAGGAGAGGCAGTGCAGCGGTGCCAGGGACCACTAGGCTTTATGGAGAGGGAAAAGGGAGAACTCAGCTGGTGACGTCCATCCATTCTTTGAGGTGTTTGAGGCTTTTTCTGCCAGTTATCAGCAATTAATATTTTCATTACCAAAGAAGAGAGAGTTGTTGAGGAGCAGGATGAAGCTATACATGTATACAACAGGACGCTGACTGGACAAGAGGCTGTCACAGAGCTGTTTTTGTATTCCCAACACTCTGTTGTGATAAATGTTACCTTAATTGTAGTGTGGGACTGCCTGAGTAAGTGCTCCCCATGAGTTCCTGACATTGCAGTGGAGCACGACCAGTGGATGAGTCAGCCCTGCTATGCCTGCCAGGAATACAGCAGGCACCTTTTTTTTTTTTATTTCCCTCTAATGGAATGGGGAAAATGGGAGGAGACATGATGGCTCTTGACAGTGAGAGGGAGATAGAGTTGCCTGTGTCAGAAAAAAATAGCCTCTTCTACAAGAATGAGTGGTTAGAAAAACAAAAAAATAAGCATTTTCAATATATTACAAACAAAATTATCTGCCAAAAGGGCAAGATAATTATCCTAATGTGATTTTTGACCAAGATAAATTTATATTATTTTACAAACTGGGTAAGAATTTGAATCTTATGCAAAACCTAGAAATAAATCTAAAAAATATGATAATGTAATAAAATTTAAATTATTAGCAGTCCAAGTGCCATACTTGAGGCAGTAAAACCCTTTAAGCTCCAATGGAAAATAGGCTAGTAAACCCGGAGTAAGTTACTTTACTTTAATCACTTGATAAATAGCTACAATGTTTGGAAGAATTGATAGTGTCATTATAGCAACATCCCTTTTTATAAACAGCCTGGTACTGATTTGATTCTAATTGCTGCCAGAGGAACAATATCAAAGTAGTGTTGCTCCAGCAGCCTAACCTGTGGGGTGAGCAGGAGGGGCATTATCTGCCTGAAATGAAGAAAGCTCAGGGTTTTCAAAGGCATGGCTTCCAATTCTGGGAGCGATCACAAATGCAGGAGGCTGAGTAAATTCAGTAGGAGGAGAAACTACAGATGAAATGTTTAATGAAGAGAAAGCATAAGGAAGACAAAACAAGCTCTTCTGAGTTCACAAAATAGTGGAAAAGCAGTGAGAGACATTGAGAGGTTTGAGCATGACTGTGTTTGCTTTCTCACCAGAAAGAATTCTCCTGCTGGGCCAGTGTGGCCCCATTACCAAAGCACAGCTCTGACCTCCCTGGGTCTTGCCTTTGCTCTACCACAGACAACACAGCCTTGTTTGTAGCCCCCTTGTCTTCTGGGACATTCCAGTACAAATATCATAATTTTTTGCAAGCCTACTATCAGACACCAAAGGCCTAGTTTTTAAGACATTCTTAATAATTACAGCATCTTTGTATACTTGTGGGCACTGTCCACCTTTTGGTGCCCACGAATCCACCTAAAAATGAAAGACTGCTTTTCCAAATTTCATCCTTAGCAATGCCACTTCTACGCTGCAAATCCTGGATTTTACCCTCCTTGTGCTGCAGAGCTATGGAGGAGGTATCAGCATTATGCTGCTGACTGCTATGACGTTTGAGGGCCATAAATTTACATTTATGTGGAAAAAAGCCTAGAACACATGCTCCTAGGTTGGGTCTTCTTCCAAAAACTAACAAGAAGTTGTCTTATTTTGGGAATGGTAGGAAGAAAAGCAGGGTTCCAGAAGGAAGGAAGGAAGGGGAGGAACATGTTTAATAGTTCTGTCAAGATAGCAACAAACCCAAGAATAAACAGAAATGCAAAGGGGAAAGCTATTTATCTTTTTACACAAATCATGTGATAAGTTTCTCCCATAGATTGTGGACTAAGTGAAATATGTAAAATAGCTTACTGAAGAAAAAAATTGCTTCAAGTGGCACTGAATGGCTCAAGAGATTAGTGATGGGATAATAGCTTTTCTCCATTTAAGTGGTAGACCAGTTCAAATCAATTCTAGGTCTCCAGAGACTGGAAGGTGTTGCTATCCTGTGACTCCTTCGCAGTTATTTGAAATGATTTTTTGGTCTCAATTCCATCCTTAGTTGCCAGAAAATTATCCCCAATCCAATCAGCTCTGAATTACCTTGAGCTAACTGTTGTATCCTCCCCCTGAAGATGCACAACCCTCAAGGCTGTGTGTATGAATGGCAGTTGTTTTATTTAGTGCTACATTGCTGGTCAGAAATGTTTTATCTCTCATGGAATGGACAGATTGCACAAAAGAAGAGACAACTTGGAATATGATGCAATGTAAAATCATTCTTTAAATAAATATAATAATTTGGTCTCTTAATCTGGATCCCTTGGGAGAGCAGGGCTACTTTTGGACACTTTCAGCTACCCCTCACTTGCACACAGAGCCTGCCTGCCTGCAGGCTGTGTTGCGACTTTCCCCTACATCAGTCTAAATCATGGAGCAGGGCCACAACTTAGGAAACAGCTATTGGTCATAAGTAACAACTAGAAAATTCAAACTGGCGGCATGCCCTCCAGGTTTGTTTTGAAGTGTCTATTTAATGTATGAAGCTGGACCAGTGAAATGATGCTAGGGACATGCCAACTTATGGCAGCTCAGAATCTTGCCTATCAATTTTATTCTGAAAGATTATAACAAGTAAAATAGCAGACGTTGATTATTCTGACAAACAAGCAAGCAAGAAGTACTTCCTACCAAGCTGAGAAGGATTTGGATCTTTTAACAGCTCTAACAGTAGGTCTAGCACTAGTGAACCACACCAGAAATCATATTATTCAGTATACCAAAGAAAAAACAAACCTGGAATTATTAGAGAAGAATCTCAGCAGTTCTGTATGGAAAAAACAAATAGGATATTATGACAATGTACAGGTGTTGGAGAACTGAAATCACATGTTTATAGTCACATTTTCTGTAGAACTGGGGCAATACAGATTCATCTGCAGTTGTCTTGCAGGAGAAATTTTATTTTTACCTTAACCCAGACAGCTCTAGGTGTAAGTATCTTCATCAGGGTGGAAGGCTAAAGGGGTTAAGGAAATAAGGCATGATAGAAGTGACCTGTGGGAACTTTCATTATTATGTGGAGCCATGATGAGTGAAATGAGAGGAATTGCTCTCCGCCATGAAAGGCTGAAATGTCGAAGGAGCAATCACAAATTAATCTGTTAAGAATAAGGAGAAGGCTGAACGGTGTGACTCAAAAGGGTGGAAATAAGTGAAATAAACCACAGTGTAAAATCACAATGATTTCTAGACACAAACTGAAAGAAATCCATCTATGATTTTTACAATGAAACAGGGATTTCTGTTTGTGTGTATATGTGAGGCAAAGTTTAAGCAGATTAAATTGGTCTCTTTCTATGCAGGTACTCCCAATATTTGTAATGACCAGGCCTGAATGAGGAGTTTTGTTCTGATTTGTGTGGCTTTAACCAGAACAATGCATCAGGCATTTTACAATTGTTTTTTAAGAGACATACAAATAAAATGCCTCACAGGGAGTTTTCTGTGTGGTGATTTTCCAGTTTTTCTGGGACATTTTTAACCTGAATTTTATATTTGTAAAAGGTGCTATTTGATGACATAGTGTAACTGAAAGCCTCTTTTTATTGACAGATCATGCACACTCAGGGCTGGAGAAATTTCTCTGTGTCAGGCTAGTGAGATACACACCCACAGCATGAAGGAATGAACTTCCAGGAGGAAGAATAGTTAGTCCATACTGGTCAGTTCAATCTTAGGTTAAATGTTGCTACATGATTATTTTTAAAGAGCTCACAACCATAGAATTTTAAGAGAGGCATGAAAAGTTACCCAACTGACAGGACTTCATGGGTTATTTTCTCTGTTCCCCAGCAGTGGTTGCAGCTTTCTGGAGTGATAATGCTTTGTCCACTAGTGGTTGGAGGGAGACTTGACACAGACTACCAAGTGCATTTTCGTGGAGCTGATCCAGTAGGAAGTACCCACCCCTCACTGTGGTACTTGGGAAGCAGGGTCTGTTGTTTGCTCAGTGCCTGTCCCTGACACCAATCTTCAGACCTCAATGTTAATCATTTCACAAAGCTCACATAGTTTCAGACTTCTACCTTTGCCAGCTTATTATAGTCCAGGAAGATGAGATGTGACTATGCTGAGATACAACCCCCAGTGATGGCACTTTATAATACTGTATAACTGGAGGATTGCTATTGTAGGCAGAGAAAAAGGCAATAAAGCAGCATTGATATCCTGCCTGCCCTCTTACAGGAGTTATTGAATCAAACCTACCAGAACTGCCAGACAAACAATTTGCAGCTGCAGTCTGAAGCCTGACAATGACACAGAATCAAAAAGAAATAGTTGGAGTGCATGGGCTTGTGAACTCCTCTGTGACCCACCACAGCAGGCTCCCTAGGATTGTTCTCCTCTTTCTGGTCCTTTCCCTCTATAATTTCTTCTCTTTTCCTCCCTTTTCCTCTTTCCCATTTTCTTGCCTACGTCTTGCCATTTTCAGCTCCTCACACCTTTCCTTTCTCTTTCTCATTGCCTCATTATTTCCTTCTGTTTCCTCCAAAATACCTCTTGCTTCTTGTTTGTTTTTACTTTGTGAGTTCAAGCACTCTCCTGTGTTTCTCATTGATTCCATTGCCTTAATTCCTTCTTGGTTTTGATTTATTTAATCTCCTCCCCACGGTTTCCCATACTCTCTCCTATTCTCCCATCTCTGCTGTATGATTTTTTTCTGTTTCATTTTCCTCTCCATTTTATTTTTGTTTCTTCTTCTCCTGCTAGTTCTTCTACCTTCATTTTTCTTGAGCCATATTTAGCCAGTAGCTGAGCTCTGTGTTGCTCTTACTCCTCAAATGTGAGGATTTAAACATTTCCTGTGCACTAGGATTTCCAAAGTGCCAATCCAGCTCAACTAAGGGGAACTGATGTGGTTTGGCTCTGAAGTCTGTGAAGAGAGATACTGCAAAAGCCAGCGTAACAATAGCCCTCGCCAATGGTCTCCAGCTCATGACCCTACGCTCATGATTTGATTCTAAGCTTACAAAATTAATGGGTTCTGGATCAGACCTGCAAGCACCATCTTCTCATCAGATTTCTGTCCTTTATTTCAATAGAAATCTCAGTACTCTCAGTTTCCTGCAGTGTACAGTTTTGCTTTAATTCAGGAGGCTACAGTTGTTTATTGAGGTTTGTTTGTTTTTAAATAATTAATCTAAGGCACATACAATGTACATAGGGTTCAATGAAAACAGGCCATACTATGAAATGTGTTCAGGTCATATATATATATATATATATATATGTTTGTTTATATATATATATAAATAATTCCTAGTTTTTGCATTCTCATAACAATTGTCTTTTATTTTGGAAAATATTTTTCCTTTCCCCTTCTTATCTCCTAAACACTGTCTAACCATTACCCTTCTAAAATGTAGATGTGCAGTCTTCTAGATGGCTGGCAGGAATGCTGATAGTACACAAATCCTCTTTTTTACCTTTTTTTCCCCCCCACTCTTCTGAAGATACAGGCTCAGGTTTTGTTACAGGATTGATGGTGGGGCTTTTTCAATTACTTTGTTTTTTATCAAGCTCTGTGGTTTACTTATTTTCTCTATTCCCTTTGCCCAGCCACTTCCACTTAGAAATGTATCTGTTACTCTTCATGACAATATTCGGGGACACCTTAC
Organism: Sakesphorus luctuosus; assembly: GCA_013396695.1. Lineage (NCBI taxonomy): Eukaryota > Metazoa > Chordata > Aves > Passeriformes > Thamnophilidae > Sakesphorus > Sakesphorus luctuosus. The sequence goes on from VWZD01011452.1 coordinate 234,326, forward strand.
AACAACTTTCCAGTACCAAAAGGATGCTTAGTTGAAGGCTGGAGAGGAACTTTTCACAGGGGCAGGTAGCGATAGAATGAGGGGGAATGGCTTCAAACTGAAAGAGAGTAGGTTTAGATTAGACATTATGAATAAATTCTATACTGTGAGGGTGGTAAGACACTGGAAAGGTGTCCTAGAGAAGCTGTGAGTGCCCCATCCCTGGAAGTGGTTAAGGCCAGGTTGGATGTGGCTCTGAGTAACCTGTTCTAGTGATCTTTAAGGTCCGTTCTAGCCCAAGTCATTTTGTGATTCAATGAATATTACCCCACTTCCTTTCAAAAAGTGGTTGATAATGGTTTATTATTTATATGTTTTATGAGAGCCCCACAACAAGGTGACCTCTTGGGAGAGGGCTGCTGCCAGGGCAAACTTCCCATGGCTCTTCTTTGAGCACACCAGGGCAGCCTCATTTCTGCACGAATCTGAAGCTGTGGAAGCCATCCAAGAAGGGGATCAGCGTGCTCACCATCCCATAGCTGATTACCAGCAGGCCAAGGAACCAAGTCAAGCCCAAATCTCATTGACATGATGCCGCCTATCCTTATGTAAAATTACGTATAATAGAAGCACGAGAGAAACTCTTCCTTCTTTCACTTTTTCTGCTTCTTTCTGTCTTTCCAGCTACTGCTCCTGTGCAGTTCAGTGCTGGAGAAAAGGGAAAGAAAATCAGCTCCTGTATAAGCAAACCCTTTTTGCTCTGATTGGATTTTTCTCCTTTTATCTCCTTCTTTATTTGATTTTAAACCTTAAACTCCTTGAAGGTTTTCCATTAAGATTTTGAGCACAATTTGGAATGGGGGGAGAGTCAGAGCATTACCTAAAAAGTGCCAGTTTATTTTTAGCTAATGGAGGAGGAGAGCTGATAGGATAAGGCCAGCAATGTGAGTACCTGAGGTAGACAGCTATCAACACGTAACAGGGGAAGGGTTAAGTACAGTTTCTTTCACTTTCTCTCACTCACCCCTTTTACCCTCTCCTGCTTTGCCTTCTTCACCCAGTAACTGACACTTGCAACAGCAGTGCAAATTCTTGGGCATGTTCTGGTACTGGTCAATACAGGAGTAAATCTCGCAGTCCCTCCCGCTGTTTCACATTTGCCACCTGATAGCAGTGGATGCTCAGGAAGACCAAGGGGTAAGGTTTTAAAGCTTCAGGCTGGGGTATATCCATGTGACAGCTATTAAAGTAATTGGGAGCCAGGTGGCTAAAATCCAGCGCAATTCTTTGTAATGGTACCCCTGAGAGCGCCCATCTCCTTTTAGCACTGCTATTGATTAGGCAATTCTTGACTTTGAGAAACAAAATTGGTGTGTGCATCAAGGTTCTTTTCCTCAATTTGGCCTGGTTTGAAATTAATCGTTCGTCTTGAGCCATTATTGTAAGCAGCTTTAAGCTTCAATAAATTTCAGTGTGATTTGAGTTCTCTGTCACCCTTTTCTATGGAGGCCTGTTGTTTACTAGTATTCTCTTGGACATCTCCAGAGCTGTTTGGCCTTTATCCTCATCTCCCGCATTGATCCTGCTATGTTGTCCACTGTGATTGTCCGAGCACAGTAAAATGCCGGGGACTTTATTTAATGGTTGCACACAGTGCACAGTGGGCAGCACTCAGGCCAGTGGGTACTTGGTTTTCAGTAGGTACAGTACATTTTATGAGGTAGACCATGTTATGTTTTAGCATATTGTCCAGATCCTGCCTCTGCCTTGACTAAAAAGATGTGGTGTTCTTAGCACATAAACTATAAGCAAGGTCCTCCTAACTTCAGAAATTCTTCATCAGTACTTGATGTTTGCTAGGGGATGAAGAGCCACACAAAGGCATATGAATGCATACTTATGTTTGTGAGAAGGGCAAAATAATTGTATAAAAATAAGGAAGGTTGTTCTTCAATGCTCTCACCTTTTGCACTTCCCTCCCAATATATTCCCTGCTCCTCTGTTTTTCTAAACTGTAGACAGATTCTTCAGCATGTCGTGTCATTATTTGTGGAGAGTGAAAAGAGGCTCTGCATGAGGATGTACCCTTTGTTTTGGGAATTTAATGCATTATATTTACTTATGTGGGCTTTCCCATCTGTTTCTTCTGAGTGTTCTAGAGTATTCTTGTGAACTTTTGTTGGTTAATATTAAGTACTGCCACAAGTGACTGGCACTGAATAGCTCTTCCCTGCAATAAAAGTCAAAGTGAAAGCTGGACTGGAAAAAGCTCTCAAGCCAGGGCAGTACTTCAGCAGCCAGGTAAATCTGTGTGAAGACTCTAGAGTCTGCTGCTGTGTCACTTCTCCCAGTGCTTCCCCTTCCTTCCTTGTAGCCCTCCTACTACTCTCAGTAACTCGTCCAGAGAAGGTGCTATTTAGCATTTCTCTGTTGTTAGAAAACTTTAGTTGGGATGTTTGTGTGTGGGATGAGATGCAAACAAAGAAATAGGAGATGGAAAAGAAATTCAGAAATGCTGGCTTCAGAAAAATAACAGCTTCTTATTCCCATTTCTGTTCAAAATGGAATAAGTAGTTCCTTGGGTGTCACAGTTAACCCAGAAAGTCCATCACCCCCTACCACCTTGCCAAAGATTGTTGATTTGGGCACCCCACAAGTGGTTTTATAAGACATCCCTGTCTGTGTTGAGTTGGGAGGTTGTCAAAGCCCAAAACATTCTGTTCGAACAAGCTGTTGTATTCCAATGAGAAGATGTTTCATCTGAAATTTCATAATCGGTTCTACTAAAAATTCAGCTCATCATGAGCTTAGTGTGAAATGTGGTGCTAAGATTACATGGACAGCATTCCTGTTGGACTGAGATGGAGCTCCAAGAAAAAGAAAAGTATGTATGACTTCTCCTATTCCAGTCAAGTTCAATGGAGGTTTTTCTGGAAGGATATTTTTAGAAATCCCAGCAGTATGACAAATTCCAAGCTCTATTAAATACATGTGTATATATGTGTATATATATATATATAATGAAATGATACAGAGTACAATTAGTGCAGAAACATGAATATTGAAAAATCCTAGGCAGATTGCCCAAGTTGTGTAAGAATACATTCACCTTTGGTATTGGGGGCCTTGCCCAGCTAATTAATGAAGCATATACAAACGTTCTACTGTGCAACCATCCTTTGTATTTCATTAGATTCACAGAAATCAGTACAGGGAATCTGACAGGAAAATCCATTTGATCTTTAAATTGTTGTTCTTCCGGCAAAGCATATCTCTATACCATTTTACGTTCACAGCTGATGTTATGTCACAAAGTCTGAGATTTGTGAAGATCTTTATATTTGTACTAAAACCTCTGTTTTAACTGAGGTTTGTCAGTCACACATCTGAAACTGGTGGTTTTCCACAAATATTTTAGGTAAGTGTAACTTCTGTGCATAGAAATCAACCAGTTATTCCCCTCGTAGGAAGCACTTGCCACATGGGAGGTACTGCAGACATAAAAATGCTGAAGAGCAGAAGGGGAGCTCCTTCCAGAGTTCAGCGAGTGGGCTCACAATCTCTGACTCTCACTCTCTTCTGCGATGTTATTTCCGTTTTACAGACTGAAACAGAGGGCCAAAGAGGTTGGGAGAACAGAGCCTTGCTTTGATGGTGAGAGAGGAGAATGTGTGTGTAGCTTTCTTCAAATACCTTTTGATTCTTTTGCATTTTGCTCTCCTTTTGAGCCAAATTGCCAGTTGGTTCTCCAGACTGGGGAGAGCAGCAGAGATCAATAGTGAAAGGAGGGAATTAATAACAAATTTGGTTCTACCCATAACACAGTTCTGTTTATTTGCAAAGAACATAGGAGGTTCCATTGTCTTTCCTGAACACAGGATAGCTTCTACAATAGTTAATGGATTCACTATCGAGTCTAAAGCATCCCTGACCCTCTTGTCTGCTTCTGTCTGTTATTTCTAGGTTTGTTTTTTTCCCCCTAACTTATGTCTGTCTGAAATCCTCTGTCCTGCCTGTTTTAGCATAGCACTTCCAGTTTGGAAGGCAATCATTTGGTTCAACTGGTGCTTAAAATGTCTGATGATCTCTTTGTTTTGGTTAATGACTCCTGTTGCTTTGTATAGTTGATTTCCTAAAGGACCTTATTTTTTCTTATATCATAAATAATGGGCTGTAAATGTGACCACAGATCTAAGCAAGACTTCATTAACTCCTTCACAGGAAAGTGTTTAAGTATGTGAAAGTATTAATTATAGTATAAAAGTGAGAAACAGTTTTGTCCGGATATTCTAAACCAAGATAAAACATTGCTGCTTCCCCTGACCTCAGTGGAGCAGCACCATTTTATGTCAACAGAAGCTGTTGTCTATTAGCAGTCAGTGCCCCTCTAATTGTTTTTCTTCCCCTTGCTCTCTGTTGTAGCAGTTTTGGTCTACACATTCAAACACAGGCTCAGGAGGATTTTTAAATGGAAAAATTAACTAGTGGGCATCACCTGCCTAAAGAACTGAAGTAATTTGCTGTGACCAAAGGTCTGCTCTCCTCAGTGACACAGTTTTTTTTCTCCATAAGCACCAAAGTTCATTGGTGACTTCTTCAGTACACTGCTACTTTTATAGCATCAAAGAAATGAGTGAGTCACAACTCCTCTACTCCAATTGGTTTCCTATCCTCTAATCCTGATGTATCTTCCATCAAAGCAGGCAGGGGATGATTCTTGATAGTTCTGTCAGCAGTTTTCCCCAGAAACCACAAAAGACAGATTCCAGATTGATCCATAAAACTGAAGAATTTTCCCAGAAACACTGGGATCAAACACCAGGGACTTCTCTCCCACTTTTACCATGGAGATAAGGAGCAAATGTACCAAGCTGCATTAAACACTCGTGGCTTGGTTTTGCTGGGGGATAGTACCAGGCGATTTTGTGCCTTCCAATGTACTGGTGTCTCAAACCTTGGATAAGAGGAATGAACAAACAAGGTGACAAGGCTGTTATATCAGTCTATTTCTGAGGCATCCAGCTAAAACGATGGAAGGCAGTGGCCAAGGAAGGGAATGTGTTTAAGAGAATTGTGGTATCTCAGTCTTTGTGCCATGCTATCTGTACATCTGCCTTCAGAGGGCCCAGGAGGTTCAGCTCAGTGTAGCAGGGTGCTCAGGGAGGCATCAGGAACACGTCATCCCCCAAGCGGAGTGCCTTGCTGACGGACATGTTTGAATGATACATTGCAGTCCTCCATGAGGGAGTTTTAGTTTGGTTTCCTGTGGAATAGAATACCCAAAACCAGAATAAAATCAACATTTGGAAAACATTCTGTCCCTTTCTACACTGATTTTCCCAAGCTGCTTTTCACTGCATGCCTAGAAGGTCCCATTCAATTAGGAAATGTAGAAGTGCATGTACATGGTTTAAAGCCATGCATGGGAGACTGTTATATTTTCCAGGCTCTTAAAAATGTGACCACAGAGGATATCAACTCAGATTTGTGGAATCATCTTAGAAAAGGTTGAATATAAAGTTTTGTTTGCAAATACATATGCCATCAAAACTTGATTTGCCAATCCTCCTTACCATTTGATTAGATAAAAGAATATTAGCTCTTAAAAATGAGACTCAAACTGAATTCCCTTTTCAATGCAGTATATAATAATAGTGTATTTCTCTGGGCTTGTATAGTTCTTTTTGTCATCCAAACAGACACATGCAGAAGTAGCCTTTGAGCCCCTTCCTACTGTTTCAACATGACAGTTGTTTAAAGCAACAGAGGGCCAGGTGTAAAGAAGGTTATGAAACTTTGAGATGTCCTCTGGTGATTTTTGCTTCTGTGTTTTAAATGCTCCTGCCTGCAGCTATTCCTCTGCTCCACTGCTGGAATTAACTCTCAGCAGCCAGACAATGACCTGTGCAGCTCTTCCCAGCACCTCTGATGCTGTGCCCTGATGTGGGAAGGCAAAGGTACATGTTGCACTGCATGGGCTGGCAGTGAGTAGTTGGGACAGCAGTGCCTGAGACCTCCACAGCTACATTCCCCAGAGGCTGTCATCATTAGGACTGCAGCTCCATTTCCATATGGAGGTTCTGTTCAAATCAGAATAAATCCCTCATTTCCTATTGTCTAGTGTATTTCAATGGAATAACATCAAGCTTGATCCAAAGTTCACTTCACCAGTGTTTTCCTTTTAGCTGCACTAGGCTCTGAAAGAAACCAATAAACAGGTTATGAGCAAAATGATATAGAATGATCAACGCGCAGCTGTCATACTGCATTTTTCTCATGTTGTTAGTCATTATGAAAACCTGCATAATTCTGGAGCAGGACAACAGTTTCCACACTGCAAATTGCAGATTGTGTTTGCCAACCCAGAAAACATCAAAATATTTGTCTTGAAACTTTACAGTGCTATCAAGGGTAAATTCACTTTATCCATACAAATAGCCCCACTGAGAAAATGTAGATTACATATGCAAGGAAGAGTGGGTAGAACTTGGCTTTAGGCATGAGAGAAGCAAATCTGGCTTCCTGCTGTGGTGAAATAGGGAATGAGTGACCACAGAGCTAGAGAGATACGTTACTGGCAAGTGTACCACAAGGGAAGCGGGGAGAAAATGCTGGGATACAATTGAGATAATGGTACTCTGTCTCCCCACATTTATACTTTGCTTACCTTCCTACCTTGGCCATTTGGAAAGATGGCTTTTCTGCAGGTTTCATGCAAAGAACAGCATCCACCAGTGCAACTCTGTACTCCCACAGATCAAATTTTTTCATGTTCTGAAGGGTCTTACCATTGTCAGAAACAACAACCCCATTTTTTGAGATAGAACCACGGAAATAGTAGCTTCTGTGGCTTATTTTTTCATTTGTGTTATCAAAGGATTTTTAAAGTTTATTTTATTATTAAGCACTGCAGACATCACTGAGTTTAGGCTCAGTTTTAGGTGGAAAGGGTTGGTTTGTTTGTTTTTTTTACATTCCACCACCTATCTTGACAGACTGTGTGTGTGCCAGAGGCAGTGGTCTTAACCCTGGATCAAAACCTAATCTCTCCTGCTTTCATAAAACCTTTCCCTGGAATTCTCTCCCTACTAAATTATATTCTGTTCTTTGCCCTTGAATAATTTTAAAATGTATAGAATAAAGTGTGTGTAGGGGGGGGTTCTGTTCCATTGAGCGATACTTGGTAATCAAAATACTGCATTCATATCTTGCTGCAATGATCTCATTTCTATTGGGACAGCACTCCTGTGAGCACAGGCCCGTGTTGTGTTCATCCTGTTACAACCAGATAAACTCATAATGTAGACAGATAAGAGCTATGCTCATTAATCTATTAATTGCCTATTGTCAGTTGTCAATATGTTTCGCTTGATGGGAAGCTGGAAGATTGGTTTGTATTGTGAGGATGTAGTTTTTTGTTCTGTATTACTATTATTTTATTTTGGTGTGTGGCATGCTACAAAATGACATTCAAGCTTGTGGCATCTCACCTGAACAAGTAGAGCTAGCTGCTTTTTAAGTTTCTAGAACCAGAAAAGTGCTGTGCCCCAAATGACTGTAAAATAAAAAGCGTATTTTCAATCAGAGGACCCCGAAAGAGCTGTGACTATGTTGAGTAACACATTTTTTGTGATGGGCATTCAGGACATTCTTAAAATCAACACAGCCTGAGATACCCTGATTTCCTGGGGAAGCTGAAACTCTGTGGGGACTTCATTGTTTGCTGGAAATTTGAGACTGATTTTGTCTGTGACTGGAGCTGCTGGAGCAAGATTTTATTATAATTGTGTGACCTTTAATACACCATGAAGAGATTTCAACTTCTCTATTTTTCTAGCCTATAACAAATCAAATGTTTTACTATAATGTACAGTCACCAAGTTTACACCTTAAGAAGGGTGATTTTCAAGGCCTTATCTCTACAAAGAACAGTGAAGCAGAGACAGTTTCAAAAAAAAAATGGAAAAAAGAAGGGAGAGGAACATCATAGAAACACTTTATAGACCTATTTGAATGACAGCTTTAAGTCATTTATATCATGGCCAAAAAGCCCATCCATGTGTGCATTTAATGATGATGGCCAATTCTGAATGGAGACTGGAAATTTTCCTCTCCATAACATGAAGGAAAAAAAATCCCTCACTGTTTCTGAGTTGGTAACTTGACCTGTTTGAATTATTTTATTAATCGTGAGACTGTCAGCCAGGTGGTCAGCATTTAAACTCTGAGGATAGATCTGGGGATTGATTTCTGTGGGACTACCATAGTTAAGAGCAGCTGATGATTAGGCAGCTCATGCATTTTCTAGGCACACTTAGGCAGCTCTGTCTGACAAATTGCAGCTTATCCATGGGGCAGTGATCTTCATGCCATCCATGCCCAGGTTTGAAGGACATAGGCAGATCATCCATAGCGTTCAGGATGTGTATCGGTGCTACATGCCTTGGCATAAGAACCCATCTTCCCTGTCTTCTGCCCTGACAGAGGAAAGCAGTTTATTATCTCAAGGTAGACAAGATGTGTTCCCTTCTGGCTACAGTCACCCCAGTGACAGGTATAGGAATCCATTTGCAAGATCCAGAAGTCTCTGTTATGATAATCAAGGTCTCATAGAACACTGTTTAATCAGATGCAGTTTCTCATGATGTATGTGTGAGACCAGGCTGCTATGACACATTTCCAAGGAAAAAAATAATTACTGAAATGTGTGGGGGTCTTTCAATATCCAAAGAAATTCTGTTTTCTCTAGGTATCTTACTCTTTGGGCTTCTTTCTTTCTGTGAAAACTTGAGGAAAATATATTTAAATTAAATGAAATTACATGAAAGAAGATGAAAACCCCCCCAAAATCTCCCTTTCCACTAAAAATGTGCCAAATCCCTTTAAAGTGAGCAAATTACTTTTCTCAAATATCATTAATGTTTTAGCTTATTTCCCCTCCAGTTTTGGAAAACATTACAATTTCACTCCTTCTCATCTCCTCTAACCTTCTTCTAAGAGAAGTCATTTTGGAACATGACACAAGAGCAAAAGGTAAAATAGGAAACATAGAAAGAGAAGCAAATCTCTGGCTAGCATTCAGATATCTGTATTCACTGGACACCAGTCAGATATTTGTATTCTGAGCCTCAAAGGTGGAAAATGATAGAAAGGTGTTGTAATGGGTTTGATCCATGGCTTCCTCAGTAACCAGTGTAACTAAAGAAGTGGACATTACAAAGTATTCCACACGTGTTTTCCACGTAAGAGTAAGAAGGAGAAGAGTTCTTTTCCAGTTTCCAGGAGCTTGGGAGGGAACCAGGGGAGCTTAGATAGTCCAGTGTCTCTGTCAGTGTTTTCCTAGCTCTAGACGTTGGTGAGATTGTATCGTTGCCTGTTTCCCTCCTTTCTTGAAGTTTTGAATTGTATTCATTAGTTTCATTTGTTCTGTTTTAGTTCATTCCTTTTTGTTCCTTGTTGCCCCTTCCCTTCCCCTTTTTCCCTTTCCCCTAGGGTGGGGTCCACATAGTGAGTAAATTGCATACATGTTTGTAGATGTTAAGAAATATAATTCCTTTTTGAGTCAGTTCAGTTTCTTTTGAGTTTTTTCCCTTTGCAGTTTTTTTTTCCTTGCTGAGAAAGCTCGGGAAAAGGGAAGAAGGCAGTCCAAGGTTGGTAAAAAACTGGGCCAAACCTGAGACAGGTGTGAATGGAAGTATAATGCTTTTAGTAAATGTGATCCATTTAAATGCCTGAAAAGAGAAAAATTCAAAATATTGGATTTTTTGCATCTTCCAGTTTCAACACTTTCTTTCTTTTACATGAATGTGGCTGAACTCAGGGGACCCTACACACAAAATACTTGTCATATCCTTTCCCTAAGTATTTATTCACTGATGATGACTGAATTACAGAGAGAAAATGCCTCACTTCTGGTCCTACAGGAAATATATGGCAGAGTCTTGATATTGAACCAGCTCTCCCAAGTTCAAGATGAACACTTAACTCAAGATCTCACTCTTTCTTATCACATTTTGTTTCTCTCTTCCCAATACCTTCTCTCAACATGTCTTTTGTTTGGTTCATTGAGGTCAGTGGTCTCAGCTTGTTGCAAGCACCCTAGAATTTTACCCTTTATGGTTTTTTTCCTTTGTACATTGCCTATATATTGAGTTGCTAGCTCTGCATTTCTTCTTGCTCCTGGATCTCTCCCCGCTGTGCAGAAGGTGACAGCTTCAGGAGCACAATGTTTTGTCATTTTTTGACCTGTGGGATAGTGCACACCCCATGTCCCATTGTAAGTCAGCCCCTTTTGATCCAGTCTCCATCCCCTTTTATTGACCAGCTCCCCTATTTCCACTAAATGTTTCAACCCTGCTGCCTGCTCCCTTTGTACTTTCTTCAATTCTCAATATTTCTGCAGCAGAACTGAGCCTGCCATCAGTTTGTTTAGAGGAGCAGAAGACAAAGCCAGGCTGGTGCTGATGCTGATGAATAGGTCATCAGTGACAACAACCTGTGCTGCCAAAGTTAGCCCCCACTGACACTGTTTTCAGTCCACTTGAATGGAAGCTCCTGGGAGTCTTTCTTTAAAGAGCCCAGGGGTGAGGAAGGCAAGAAAAGGGAAAGAAAAGGAGCAAAATAATTATAGCAAGAACACTCCAGCTTTCTCAGTTGTGTGTGGACTGGGCTGATTGAAATGAGAAGTACTTTGGGTACCTGTAGATGTGATAGATTAAGAGGTTGCTCTTTTTCCCCACTGTGTCCTCCTGCAGTGGGGTGCAGTGACTTTTTGTATCTCTAGATTTTCTCTCTATTATTAGGTTAGGTGCTGTCACTTTTAGAAACAAGATCTCTATAAGCCCTTGCTCTTATTGAAGGAGTTATAGCAATGATCAGAAATTTATAGCAATGATCAGAAAGAGATGACACAATGTCTGGGCCATCTAAGGAAGGTAGCATTCAGTATTGCAGCTCTGACTTCTGACCAAGCTAAACCTGCACCCCTGTGGTGACAATGGCCAATGTCTGGGCCATCCAAGGAAGGTAGCATCCAGTACTGCAGCTCTGACTTCTGACCAAGCTAAACCTGCACCCCTGTGGTGACAAACTGCTGAGCTGGGACTAACTGCAGACCCTGCCCACCAGGATAAGAGAGACAGGTGCTGGGATGCACACAACAAGTGCCATCTTCCAGTGCTTCTAGAATACACATCCCTTATCTTAAGAAATATTCTAATTAAACAATTATATTTTTTATCTAAATTAAGTCCATTTTATTTTAGACACAATGGGAAACAGCAGCTGTCTTTGCTAGAAAATGCTGAGGTTCAGCATTATGATGTTCAAACTGCATAAGTCTTGTAGGGCAAACCCACTTGAATTATAGACACGGGAAATTATATGTGTAAGTGAGGAAAACATTGGTAGTAATGGGCAAGACTGGAGAAACAGTTTTTTATTAAGCAAAAAACCTGTTTCTTGAAAGGTAGTAGGCAAATAGGTTTAACAGATTTGCGGCAAATATCCAGCCAGCAATTAAAACAGAAATGCAAAAAAAGAGGTAGATGACAAAAAAAGTAAAATCTAACTTTTTAATGTGATGTAATGTATTTTCCTGAAAACTTCCAGATAATTAAATCTTTGTTCATAGATTACATAACATAAATAGTTGGGGGAGCTGGACTTTCCCCATACAAATAGGGAATGCATTTTATGAAAAAAATGGATGTGATTTTAATTTGGAAGGAGAGGAGGAGAAACACCAATGTAAGAATTCGGGGCCAAGATAAATTTGTTTGTGTTTCTGAATTCCAATAAAGAATATGCAACGAAAACTGGTCAAAACTGGTAGAAAATACCACTGAATAATTTTTTTTTTTTTCTGAATGAGTGTCAGAAGAAAACCTAATCTCAGGGTATATATAAGTGTATGAGTATATTTCTTGTACACACTGCTCCAAGTTTTACACAGGCTGTTTACCTTAGGGAGTTAATTTTCATATTTCATTTTCTGGTTCTGCAAAAACTTTGAGGTTTCCTAATAAATTTCACATAGCTGACCTGTATGGCAAGAAGCTTGTTACTTAGTCTCAGAGTTTGTATTTATTCTGAATAGTGTCTGGGTTTTCTTATTCAGTAGAAGACCATTTCTGTTAAAAAATAGCTTAAAGAATGTGATTATGGGAATGCCAATAATCAGAAGAGGGAAGGCACTAAGTATTGGAATAGAGCATAGCTTCCAAATCATGTAGTTTTTAGAAATTATTGTTTTGATGCTGTGTCGTAGCTGCAAACAGAGTTTAAACATGACCATTGCCTGGATAGATTGATTTTATTTTGAGGAATATGAAGCTGCATCACATTGCATTGTTTTGCTTTGTGGTATGCCTACCAGCTGATTGTAGTGGTGCTGTAGCATGGCTTCCTTACCTCCTTACGTGAAGCCCTCTCATGTGTGGGCAGCTCACAGTCACCTTCTCAGAACTCCTCAGTAGACAGGAGTTGTGGCTGTAGCTATGGTGCTAAGACAAGCACACAGAGGACAGAGCGCTTCCTGTCCCCCTACAGAGGTGCATGGGGTGGGCTAGGCTAGTACATCTGGAGCTAGACAGCAGCAGGCAAAGGCAAGAGTGCACACAGCTGGAAGTCTGTGAACCTTTTGGCAAAGCAGCATGGGCAGTGGGCTGGCTTAGGATGTGGCCTTGGCAGTTTTTCCCATCATTCATCACATGGATAGAATACAGAACCATAGAATCATTTGTGTTGGAAAAGATCTCCAAGAGCATCAAGTCCAACTGTTAACCCAGCACTGCCAAGTTCACCACTAAACCGTGTTCTCGAGTGTCCCATCTATCTGGCTTTTAAATGCCTCCAGGGATAGTGATTCCACCACTTCTCTGAATGGGCTGTTCAAATGCTTGAAAACTCTTTTGGTGAAGAATCTTTTCCTAACACCCAATCTAAGCGTACCTTGGCACAACTTCAGGCCATTTCTTCTCATCCTATTGGTTGTTAGTTAGGAGAAGAGACTGACCCCCACTTGGCCACAGCCTCCTTTCAGATAGTTGTGGAGAGCAACAAGTCTCCCCTGAGCCTCCTTTACTCCAGGCTAAAACACCCCCAGGTCCCTCAGCCCACTCCCCATAGGAGTTGTGCTCCAGACCCTTCACCAACTTCATTGCGCTTTTTTAGATACTCTCCAGCACCTCACTTTCTTGTAGTGAGAGACCAAAACCAAAAACCTGAATATTTATTTCCAAATTGCTTTGAATGTAACCTGAGGCTTAATTGCTCTCTATGATCTTCTCTTGTTATAGCTGACCTGGTATGTTTTCCCAGCTCTTGTGGTTTGTCCAAGACAGTGGGTTGTTCTGTGGAGTTGGTTATTTTTTGAGAAATTATTCTACTGAAATGGTTTGAAGTTCTTGAAAACGTCAGGCATATGTTTATATATTTTGGCAAAAAAATCCCCTGCTTTTAGGTTCAAAAACAAATTAGAAAAAATTGTAAAATTAAGTGGTCAAGTGGGAGTGAAGTGTTTCAAGGGCATTGAAAGAACATATTTGATCAAAATGATCAAATAAAGGAGTCTTCTAATTATAATTTATGAACACTATTAAGATATTTTAAGTGTTTTTAATCCAAATTTGGGGCTGGAAAAGTATAGAACTTCACAAATTTTCTGAAGGAGAAAAAATTGTTTCTGTTTGAGTTCTCATTATTTATACCTCTAGAAAGTGCTTACAATATATTGCCATTCTAATTTGTAGCATTTTACACCTACTTTGCATAGCAATAAGGCAAACAAAACCTTATAAATAAAGATAAGAATGCAGAACTTATTTTGTAGAATTGGGACCCAAATGATTTCAGAAGGAATAATGAAAAAGAAAACTAATGCTTTTAAGTATTTTTCAATATTTCATAGTCTTCTGTTTTTATCAAATTGAGTAGGAGTTGTATGATCATCTAGTTTCGCATAACAAATACTTTTTTATGTTGGTATTCTTGTTTAAAAAGGAGTAATTCTGGGTTACTTTCATGAACTGGTAACTAACTAAGATTTTTTTCACAAGAAATCAAAATTAGCACTATTGAACATGTAAAAAAAAATTTATTTACATTTCAAATATGGACACACATTGAATGTCTGTCTCTAGGAGTCCTTTTTGCTACTGGCATATCACTTACATAGTGAAAATTCCAGTTCTGCTATGGCCAGGGATTAACACTCACTCCTTCCACTTGGAAATATGCTTTTTGAAGTATCTTACCAAAGAAAACTTGGGAAAAAATTTATAGCAGATGATGATTTTGAATTCCAGACACTTCATCTTAAAGTTCTTGATTTTGATTTCATTGTGTAATGGTTATTATCTTTTCTACCATCCTTGTGGTAGATCATTGGTCTAGTAATCACATCACACCAGTGTGAGTTTATGGGAGTATATGCATAACAAATTTTTGAACTTCAGGACCTTCCTGAGTCTCCACTGTTCACAGATATCACAAATAAATAATTGCCTAAAAGTTGTCATACCTTTAACTGGTGCCCATTTGAAACACAGTGCTTTCAAATCAGGTTGATTGCCTCACTACAAAGAGTTCCCATAGTAGTGGCGGGATTCATCCTTTCAAGGGTATTCCTTTCTATTTCAGATTCTGATTGGGGAGGTAGAGAATATTTTTCGAGGCCTAAACTCAATTGGTTTATCAGTGGGCTAAACACAGCACTAAGAGCAGGCACCACCTTTGGGATTGTTGATGTCCACACACAATTTAACAGACAAGTTTGACTGGATCTTTATTTGAAGGACAATGTTACACCATCCTTGCATTCATGTAGCTTACCCCTCCTGACCTCTTAATTTATATTCATACTGGCCTCTTTTTCATATTATCGTGGCGTAAGAACTCTCAGAGAGCAGTTACATACCCAGTAAAAGAGCTGAAGCCATGGAATCTGTGTTTAAAAGTAACTTACCAGACAGAAGTGAGGAGAAACCAGTACCCTCTGTCCTGTACCACTAGGCACAGACCTCCCTTAAATGTTCTGTAGATTAGCAGGGGTGGCTACAAGCAAGAAAATCCCATAAGGAAGCTATTAGTAGCATGATGGGCAAAGCAGTCTGCTCTAGTGGTACCTGCTGACCAAAACGAGTAACAATGAGGTTCTACTGAAATTCAAAAATAATGAACTAAGGTGAGAATTCCTCTGCAAAACTACATTGACATTTAACGGAGGGTATGTGGCTATATAGCTCCACAGTTATAAAATTATCCAGACACTGAGCCTTCAGTAAATATACCTTATTACACCAAAGCTCCATTTACAGGTATGCAGTAAAACCTAAGAATTAAAATGATCCTATCAATGCTTTACAGATCTCCAGAAATGAGATAATCTTACTGAGTTCCTCCACCCATCTGCACAGCAGTGGGCTTTTTCCACTGGAGCCCACTTATAAATGTTGGCAGAGTTTCATGGGCTTTCAGATGACTGTACCTTTCTTTGTGACTGAAAATAAAATTTGTAGAAGTTAATTTTCTCAATTGCACACCTAATGTGAGTTCATTTGTGTCTCATAGAAGAAAAGTACAATGCTACCAGAGAATTAATTACTTCTGCTGCCCTCTTAATTTTTCTGTAAGACAAGCACAGCTATGCTGAATATGACAGGTAGCATCTGATACCAAGAAATGGGCGCGTAGGGAGCAACCAGTCATGCGCTATTTTTGCTGAACTATAATAAAAGTAGCATGACAGCTTATGGTATGTATCACAGGACCAGCACTATTTTGTTAAAACAATAAGCTGGGGTTTTTTTTCACTTATCACAGTAGTTCAGGTGTGTTTCAGTCTTCCTCCATCCTTGTCATCCTCTCGATTTGCTGACTTCATTTATTTTCATCACAAAATTTGAAGAGGTTAGTACTTTGGTGTCACTCTCCAGTACTTCTGAAGACTGCAGGAGTTTTCTTCCTGAATTTTCAGTTCATTGAGCTGCAGACAAATGTTCTTTCTCATCTAAAACTCATCATTTCCTTACCATTGGAGGAAAAAAACCCACATTCAGTAAATTAGTTTGTGGCTTTCTTCAATTTGTTCCACATACAACTGCTCATCAACAGTAGAGCAGCAAGGAATTGGCACACAACTACAAGTGTGTGTTCAAATTAAAAGTGTATTGTGTGCTTTTATTCTTGTGTTCTGCAGTGATTATGGAAGGAAAATATTTTTATCAATCAACTAAAAGCACATTAGTGCCAGTGAAAGCTGTTGCCACCTCCAACCTTCTTTGTAAGAGAGTAAATGAGAAGTTACAGCAGAGTCACTGTATATGAGTTGTGCCTGGTGTGACTCCTCTCTACACTTTAACAGTCCTGAATCCTTGACATGCATAAAGGGCCATAACTCTGGTGTCTCCATTTACCTTCCCTTGTGTTGTAAGGGCAGTGAAATGTATGCAATAGCCTCAAAAATACTTGTTGGATAGTAGTTAAAGAAAATCTCTTTGATTGTTAATTATAATACTGTTGAGAATCATAGAAACAGTAAGGTTGGAAAAGACCTTTAAGGTCATAGAGTCCAACTGCTGAAGTACAGGAAACTGAAGAATTAAGATGCAAAATAAGAGCCTGACATTTCCCACCCAGATCCTACAGTGATGATGGCTGGCTGTGGATCAGGCCTTAGTTCTGAGGCAGGGAGGATTGATTTGTAGTTACCATATGACAGATAGAAATTCAAGGTCATTTCTGTGCTTTTGTAACAGGTTGCAAATAAAATGCTTTAACTTCTTTGAATTATTTTGGGGGGTGAGGAGATTACTTTCTCATTTAATTTTAAGCCTTGAAAAAAGAGAAAAAAATTGAACCTAAGAAAATTACTTCACTTCATGTATTTCTAGGATAAGTTTTCCATTCTGACTCTGTTTCACTTCGTTCTCTGAAATTCGAAAGGCAATTTTCACTTTTTTCTTTTTTTAAAAATATGATGTGCTATGCTTTCAAAAATGGCCATGCTTAGCTTTTGTGCCACACAGTGCCAGAGTCTCTCAGACAAATTTTATAGAATCTTTATAGAATAAGTTGTGTATTTATTTTCTTTTTTAAGAATACCATATAAATCATGAAGTGAATGTCTTCCTGCCTTTTTTCCACTCCCAAAAGTGAGGAGCTGGGAGTTACAGTATGGAACAGTCTATTGTGGCTTTGTCAGTTATGCAAAGAGGTCATGGATCATGGAGTCTGGAAGACAAAAGGTGTAGGGCACTCTGCATCTGTGAGGAGACGATCAAAACAAATCTCCTTTATCTAATGCAGAACCTATTACTGAATCAAATGTGGGGACATGAAGGGTCCAAGTGTGCTTTTAATAATCTGTGTTACAAACAGACCCTAATCTGCACAATTAAGCTTCTTGGAGTTGGCAGGATTTTGTGCAGTTGGCAGTTTTCCCCTTGAATAAAGGTCAAAAAGAGGGAAGTGAATTAACCAATGAATACCTTTTTAAAAGTATTCTATAATTCCATTGAATGTTAGAAATATTTTCTTCATTGCACTAGTGGCTCTAGGGAAGAGTGTATTCTGTGTCCTAATTTAAAAGCCTGCTGATTTCAACAGTAGTGGTAGGCTACACAATAAACGAAGGAGGCAAGGGGAATAGGAAACCTCCCTCTGTCACTGTGTAGGTGGGAGCTGGGTTGTCAGCACGTGTCCAATTGTAGCACGCCCTGAGGAGCTCTGCTCATGTCAGTGTTACCTTGGAGGTGCCCTTAATAGCTACCCCTGACTGTTTTCTAGGTTACCTTAAGTATTTCCGGCACCCTGACAGAAATTATGGGGACCTTGTATACTTCTTCCTGGGCAGATGATATCCAGAATATGGTTTCTCCAATACAAATGCACATTCTCTCTGCTGCAGGGAGATAGACTATATGCAGTTCTACCCAAATGGGTTGTGTAGGGTTGCTCTCACAGTGGGATAGCCTCTTTTCTTGATGACCATGATGAGAAAGTGTTTTCATTTAAATAGGAAAATGCTTGAATGGTTTTCCCATCCCTTGCCCCTCCTCTTGGCAAGCAAACACACTTTTGGGGCACTGGGTTTATCATGGGCCAAGGGGGAAATTCTCCTAGGAGCCTCTTGTTAAAATGTTGGCAAGACATCACTGAGAAGTTCTAAAGACCTCAGGAAGCCCCAAATTTCTCTGAATTTTCCCACCACCAGTGTTGAATGTAGTTGCCTCTTTGGTCTTGCAAGCTTTGGGAGAACATCAAGGTATGTGTGTGCAGCTGCCATAGTGTGCTCATCAGCACAGGGGCAGCCCCATGGGACAGGAAGGAAAGTTGATTGGAAAAGGAAACCACCCACGTACTAATCTTTTTGTTTCCCATAGTTATTTTTTTCTTCACCTTTTCTCCTTCACAAGATACACTTAAGTGAAAGGCATTATTTGCCAGAATCTTTTCTGGGAAAGTGAGCTGGAGAAGCTGTGCAGCCTTTGCTGTACACAGATCCTTAGATCTTTCAAAAGCTTCTGTCCAGCTGCCTCGCTCTCACTGCCACTGTGTGGTGCGGTCTGACTTCCTTCATCTTTTGTGTTTTGCCGCTACAGTATAAAATCAGGAAAATTATTTCCCCCACTTACATGTCACCATTTTGGGGCAAATTAATTCTACTACCACTTACTCAGAGAGATGCTTGCAGTACCAAGGAGGGAGATAGCAGAAGAGAGGTGATGCCTGCGTGTGTGTGTGTGTGTGTGTCTGGCTATCAAACACAGTCTGACCAAAGTCTTCTTTTCTCTCTTTATCCCCACCCACAACCTTTTTTATCTTTTCTATTTTACTTAGATGCTAAAGTAAAGTGTTTACTGAATATAATTTCAAATGACAGTTTAACTTACTATTTTAACCAAAACTGTAATAGAAAAATACTTTCCCTGCATTGTTAAAATGCAACTTGATTCCTGCTCAGTTATCCACACTGTAAACAAGAATGTGTATTTGCTGTTGATGTGTGGAATATGTTTTTTGTTAAATCAGAGAATGGTTTAAGAATTAAACTAGAAACAAGATGAGGAAAAAACCCTCAGAGCTGTAATCAAACATCCATTCCAACAGCTGAAACATGTTATTACATCTTTCAGCTGATTTATGGTACCCAAAGAGATTTCATAATCATTTTCAGTATTAAAACAAGGGGAATAGAGGCACATTTCAATAACAATGATTGTTGTTTGGAGAATGCCAATCATGTCTAGGAGTGTTATTTACATCAGACAATATGTAGATATTGTGCCTCCAAGCCTGTTCCTGTTCGGTTTTGTTCTTTGACTTGCACAAATGAATGCTAAGAAATGTTGACAACGAGGTTCAATAGCTAAATACAATAACTGGAGTCCTGCTGACTTCCTTTTGGGAGGAAAGAAATCCTTACCACATATGTAATGCAATCTGATGTAGAGATAAATGCAGCTATAAATGTCTGAGCTATCTTTGGTATGAAAGGTGGGGAGAAACTGAGTCCATGTACCAATTTTAATTTGTATTCACACATTAGCTATAGCTAATTCAAAAACAATTAAAAGGCAGGAATGAGAAAAGCAGATGTGGAGCAGTGGAATGCACTGCAGAGAAGCAGGCTTCACTTTGTGTTATTTTCTAACACGCAGTTTTATTTTTGCTGGTGTCTGTCACAAATCCTAAAATACCATTACAGAGTTAGCAGATGGTTCCCAAGTATTCATACCTGATAAAGCCTCCTGGGTGATCAAGCACTGAAAAATCAATATATTTTTCAACTTTCAATGGCTAGCTATTCAGTTTCATTACATCTCGCTATTCCTCCATGGCTACTGTGATATGGACACTTACTTCACCATTGCATTAAGCTCTAATCTCTGGGCCGGCTGATACAGGCAGTTAATGAATAGCTAGAGTACCACCTCGGTATGCCTCACAATTCTTCTGATCTCAGTAGGATGTTTCAAGTACTGTGATCTTGTGTTTAGTAACACCCCAGTTCTTCCCCCTCTTTTTTTTTTCCACACATGCACAGACACCCCTCTCCAGCTGTCACCTTGCTGAGCTTTGAAAGGAAAATTCAGCAAATACACATTTTAGCAGAAATATTTTGCTATGACATTTGACTCTTCTAAATAAATAATATTGGCATGTCACAGTAACTCAGATTCATGCCCCCTGGGTGACCACAGGAACCACATTCTTAAATCTATCATTTTCAACAAAGTAACAACTACAGATAGGTCTTTAAAAAGTCCTGCTTTGGTCTCCAGAATACCTACACCCTCAGAAAATAGCTATGCTTACTGACTGGTAATGGTTTCTTTAAATAATGTTTCTTTCCCCTTCTCCCCACTGAAACTTGTAGTATGGGAAAATTAACTGGCAATAAATGACAAAACATTTGTCAGTTTTGTAATTAATACAGGTAGCTGAGTATCAGTATTTGCCATGCATTTTCACCTTGATCAGGTTACATTTCTAACACAGGGCACCTATTTATACCTCAATTTTCAGGGAAAAGTAAGGGCAGGTAAAATGCTAGTGGATGTGTACAATATGTACCTGCACATGGGCACCCTCAGAAATTGAAGTATCCTGTATACTTTAATTATCAGTGTTAAATATTTCACTGAATTTTACTACTGCATTTTACTTGAGGTCACTGTGAGGTTTTATTGGCTTTGTTTTTAGACATCAGACCAAGCTCAGTGACACAGACCAGGCTTATTTCATATGCACCCAGGCACCATGACATTGGTAAGCCTGAGGCATCCAGAAAAGCTATTGAGTCTGATTAAGGCATGTCTTAAATTTCAGACATAGGTCTTGATTCAGTCAAAAAAGTTGAAAACAGAAAGATAAATATAATCCACATGGATATTTCCTCTTTCTTAGCTGCATGAAGGGCAAGAGTGAGTCTACATATTCTGTGACTGTAGGGATAAGGTTGTTACTAATTAAGAAGAGCCCTTTCCATCATCAGTATTTGTGCCAGGCAGCTCTCAGGCAGTCGGTATCGTCGCTGCCATCCCCCAGAGAGCCCTTCCTTGCAGAGCAGTTAACACAGCAGCAGGAGGAGGCCAGGGCTCCACGCTGTCAAACCATACATGTGCCCGAGCATCCAGGGCTCCTCGCTGCTGACAGCAGCGCTCTCCTTTGATGGTGTCCTCTGTGATGTCTCAGAATAGGTACTTGTTGTGGTGTACTTCATGTCTCAGTTCCTGTCTGGTCAAATGCCATAGGTCCAAACTCAGCAGGTTGTCCTATGTCTTAATTCCTTGCTTTTGTTGTGGAAAAGACGGCTTTCAAATTTTTCAGGTTAGTGGGAATTCATCATTAAAGTCATTATAAATTTTTATCTGTTCTTGATTTGGACTGCAGGCATTCAGCCTGTGCTGCCTGACCATGGGAACCAAATAACTTTGGAGCAAAAGACCTGTGTCATCTGCAGGCAGTTTTATTAACATCTGAAGCACACAATTGTGCCATGTAGGACCCAAGTCCACGCCAGAGCCCTTTCATTACCCTGCTACATGGCTGGATTTATGCTGGTGGAAGTCCTGGCTAAAAAAGCTATTGTACAATGATTAATTGACCTTAACAAGTTTAAGGATGCTTATTTGCACACAGTTATGAAGTGTTGCAATATGTCACAAATGAGAGCGGCTTCTATTATAAACATAATGGCATAAACAGTGAAAGCTGGTTATATTTCCTTAAAAGTTCATTGCAGGGAAATGGGGAAGCTTGAGAAGCTAAACAAATCCAGGCAATAATGGAAATGTAGCATGAAATTACTTCTGTAAACAACAGCCATTCATTATTTGAACATTTTTCATAAGAGAGTCAGCAGACGAGCATTGATGTTAAAGGGTGTGTGTGGAGGGGGAGGAGGAAGGGGGAGATTATGAATTTCGAAAGAAATCTTCCAGGGTTATACAGACAGACGTACATCTATTTAAAAAAGGAGGTATGTAAAGCACTGATTGATCCCTGAATATTAACAATCGATGCCATTTTCTTCATTAACTTCTGAGTGGAGCACAAAGAAAGGTATATTTGATTTAAGGGGAAGAGAAGGGAGCACTATTTAATGTTGATTTGGTGTAGTGAATAACCCCAGAGAGAAATGTAAATACCAGGCTGCAATAACATGACAGCACACTAATCATATTTACAAACGATATTAAATCTGTCCATTGTGCTTGCCTGGCTGCGGATTGGCCCAGCTGTAATTGTCACTGTAACCAGCGCTGGCTTGTGGGAGAATTTAACTGCAGTGATATAAGGTGAGTGCTAGGCTTATTATTACTTTATTATTACCCGGTTTATGTTTATTAAAACAATTTGTCATGCAGAACAGGAATGGGAGAATGGGAACATTAAATCGTGCTGTACTCAACCTGAAGAAATGAGTTACAATAAAATTAATGGCAGGCAGGCCACAGCTGACACTTGTAGCCGTGTGGAGCAGCTACACACTGGTTCGTTTCATTTGCTGATCGTTTCTTGTTAGGGTCACGCCATTAAACTTACATATTGAGAACTACTGAAAATCTGAGGCAATGAAGGTAAAGTTTATGAAGCAAAAGTGGGTTTTTTTTCTGCTGCTAATGCATTCCTTTCAATTATTACAGAAATCAGGAATGCAGATTGAAAGTTTAAATCATACTGAGTTATTAAAGACGTGTGTTGGAGTGAATGTCCTTCAATTTTACAGAGGCTTAGAGAGCTGAGAAAGAGCTGAGTTTAGGCTAAAGTGAGACCATTCTCTAAAGGCTTTGAGCAAAGAGAACAGCGAGAATAGTGGTCATGAAAGGTCTCATAACAAGTTTAATAAAAGCTGCTTTATTTTCTTTCCCTGGAACTCAAGGGGTCCTTATTTGATATCTTCAAATTTATTTCAGCCCAAATCTTCATTATTTTAAAGTAGAGGCAGGAGGCAATGGCCATGGGAATAGCATTGAGCCTCTTGGAATTCAGCAAAGAGGCACAGTGACATAAAACCCTCTTGTGACACAATTACGGAAGAAATTAAAAGTGTCAGGCTCTATGTACTTTAGCTGCATAGAAGAAATCTGGCCTCCTGATGAAACATCTTTGTACATGAAAAAGTAATACCCTGCCCTTGTTTCCCATTATACAACAATGTTGAGGAGTCTTCTGGGGTGATTATTAGGGATTTGGGGAAGCACAATAAATGCTGAAGATTAAATCTGAGCACTAGCAATTAGTATTGAGGGAGGAAGAGCACTTTTTTCCCCCCTTTGTAAAAGTATTTATTAATGAAGCTATTTAAAGAAAACCTAGCCAATGGCTGAAGCTAGGAAAAGTGAACCTTTCATTTCTAGCAGTTTTATTCTTGTGCAAGTCCTCCAAAGTCCATGGGGTTATTCTTGATTTATATCAGTGTTAGCAAGTAGAAGATCAGGCTGTCTCTGTGGGATTTTTTCCCCCTCATTTTCCTTTTTTAAACTAAGATAGTTTTTTAAGTCTTGGAGAAAGCCTTCAAAGATTAGATTCAGCCACATGTTCTCTACCAATGTCCCCAGTCGCAAGGTCTGGACCAAGCGTCCAAGAGCTCAGCATCCAGCCACTGTAACAGAACACAGAAATGGGAGCTGAACTCTGGAGAATCTGGTTTGCTGAAGTGAGTGAAGATATTTAAAAGACCTTCTTTTAGAAATCTGTTTTGTCCTTTTGGTGTTCCAGTAAGGAGAATGGCATATGTTTCACTCACATATGTAACTTCATGTACAGTCTCGGTGGTGATGCTGTTGCAATCACAAAGGCCACTCCAAACCTGAGAAAAATACATGGTACAAAAATTTCCTGCCCTTACTTAGCACTTCCTCACAAACTGATCACCTCCTTGAAATAACAGCCACTTCTCTGAGAGCACTGGAAGGTTTATTTGTGAAGATAAAAGGAGAGACCAAAGGCCTTGGCTCACAGATTATTTTCCCTGCTGAGGTCTAGTGCAATAAGAGCAATCCACTGTGATGGCAAGCACTCAAGGTGGACTCATGTCTTGGAAACTCAGTGACTTCTGTAGTGGTTCCTGACTGCCTTTTTGATGTGGTGCTGCAGGTGCAAATAAAAGAGAAGTGATTTAGGGAAATAGGAAAATCACCAAGGGAATAATTCTTTCTATGACAGCAGGCTCTGTGGGTGGTGGCCTTCTCTGACAGACAGAGTGAAGATGTAGGGAGGCAAAGGTCTGTAGACTTGGGTGATCTCAATATGGACAGACAGCTGCTGGAGTGGAGGCTGCAGTGAGAACATAGCAGAGAGCAGATACCCACATATTGCTGGCTTTAAGTCCTTTTCTGTGCCCTCTTTTACATTAATTGAAAGGAAAACACATTTTATTAAAACATGTTGACCTGTGTTGCCTGCTAAATAGGCTTTTAAATGTTGCAGCAGAGCTCTGACCTAGTATTTTTAAAAGCAGTATTTTACCATCATCTTCCATGTTATTTTGGTTTTTGTTTGTAACACTCAGTAAACTTGGGGAGAAACCAGTTAGTCCTTCATTCCCTTACACATAAAACTCATGAACTCTAAGTAACACATACACTGTGAGTGTCATGCTGAATTGCAGTGCTTATTATATGTGCAAACATCCCTTTGACATGAAGGACAAGGATAAAGTATAGAATTTGGAGTCATATTTATCATTTGGATTATTAATAATAATACTTGGCATCTTTACAGCACTTTGCATTTTCAAAATGCTGCATAAACATTAACTAAATGGTAGTTAAGTGCACATAAATGATACTCAAAGCCATTACCCTCTACCACACTGATGCAGTCACTGTGGGTCTGCCCTGAAACGTGTGTACTGCTGCTTGTTGGAAAATCTTTAGTGCTCATGTGAAGTATCAGTTTTTCCTGGAAGAAGCAGACTGACCATTTTTCATTTTGTTTCACATGCACCCGAAGGCTTTTGTCCATATTATGGATTAATGGTCTGCAAAATTTCAGTTTATTGGGGAAAAAGAAGTTGTTGATTTTACTTACAGGAGCATAAAAGAAATAAAAATAAAGTAGAGAGATCAGAAACCAGAACACTACTCTTTTTTTTTTTTTAAATCACATCTTAGTTTGATTCTTACCACAGCCACCCACTTTATGCTCTGTTTCCTGACTGTGGGGCCTGCTTGTGCTCCATCACATACATTCAAATGCTGGGTGCTTCTAGGGTTACATGCCATGGACCTGTTTGGCCCTTCAGAACCACCTAATGTGCTTGTACCTGCATCACTATTGCCAAAAAAGGTCCTACTCATTGTCCATTGAATAAGGACTGCGCAGGGACTGTTTATGGCCCATTGTTTTACAGTGACATGAGACTTTTCATGCATGATTCTCGAAGACAATATTTGTACTTGCCTTATATCTATCCTTCCCCTCAATTTGCAACATGCTTTTCTGTAACCACACTAGTTTTTATTGCAGTAATGTTTCTTTTTTATGGCTTTAGTGCCTTTCTACCACTTTAGTAAAACAGAAAGTGGGAAAGATTTTAGCAGCATCTTGCATCCTTGTCAGTCACTATGGTAAGATTGTACCTGAAAGCAATTTACTGTGTACCCTCATCAAAGAGGAGCAGAAATCAAGGGAATCATCAAATAGCAGCTTTCATGCTGAATTGCACCAATGTAATTCAGAAGCAAGCGAATAATTCCACCGTCATTTAATTAAAAGTTTTTAAGACCCTATGTCTTTGACCTTGTTCTTCAGCTGAACACATAAGAGCAAAATGGGTTGCTGCCTTTATCTCACTTCATACCATTGCCCTCTGATGAGAGTATCCTCTTGGTACCTCTGATGTGTCATTGAAGCGAAGGCAAGAGCTGTGTGCACCGCTTGCTCCTATCTTCCACGGTGAGTCTACCTTGACAAAGTTCCTCTTGCTGTCTTTAGTCTTCTCCCTGGAGCATCTAGCACATCAGGACAAGAGGGATCTCAGCCCCACAGCTTCTTTTGGGCCTGTTAACTGTAACTACTGATGTCGTTTACAAGGATAAACCCTTAAAGCCAGGCCAAGGTAGACAAAGAAAGAACACTGGAGTAATTCCCTTTGGACAGCAGAGATTGGTGTTCAAGTTATTGAAAATCTGTGTAACTCATTTTCTCTTTTGTCATACTTAAAAAATCCATGAAGTTTGGCTGAGTGCAAACAATAAGCTTTTATAGTTGCTGCCCTTGTTCATAAATGTGTAATCTTCTGGGACCATCAGAAAAGCTTTGGTACAGCAAATTAAAAGTCTCTAAACTTTCCTTTGTCTCCTTGGACATTTTATAGACCTGCAAATATCAAGCAGTAATCAATATAATGCAGCCCTAATACTTTAAGGCAAACTGGCAGCTTCCAAGTCAGTGAGCATAATGCAGCTTTCTCATGGTTAAACATGATTCCTGCCAGGGTCACAGAGGAATAGTGCCCTGTGGTTGGCACAGGGAAATCAGGAGAACCTGAATTGCCAGCTGCAGGGAAGTTGGATACAGGTATGTGCGCTTGTTACCGAGGCTCACAAATACTTTCTATCCCACCACTAACTCCTTGTTTTGGCAGAAGTGTCTGTAGGCTGTGCCCAAAGTCCATCCTGTTCTGCAGGTTTTGTGATCTCCTGTTTCCTTCACACGTCTTTGTGTGCACATTTTCCTAACAAGCCAATTATATTGTAGCCAACAGGGTGACTTGCATATTCCTTCTCTCCTCATTGTTTTAGCACAGTAAGCTAGTTTAACAATACTCTCTTAGTATATGCTTTATTTTATCTCTGAAAGAATTGTGTTATTTTTCTTTGTGGAGAGGCATATGGTATTCAATTACAGAACATTTGCTCTCTCATATCTTGTCAATGAATAACCTTATCAGTTTAACAGCTTCAGTGAGGAATATTCAGCATGGACCAGAGAGGGTGAGAATTACAGTTGTATTTTTTGCCTATCACCAAGGAGTAAACATTTGCATTCTTTCCCCAACTTAGCAATAATTATATCTGAGTCAAAAAATTACTTTGCTCCTATTGGCAAAGAGCAGCTGTGGGGTGGGGTGGGCAGGGTAAAATTTTAGTTTTGCTACCACTAGCCAGCTCCTCTCTTGTGACTTAAACCATCACCACTCTGTAGTGAGCCAGGAATGGATTCCTGCAGTCACTCATGCAAAATGGATGTGTGCAGCCATGCTGGTGGGCAGTGCTGCTGAATGGGTGCTCAGCTGTGCTAAAATCATGGACTCAGCTGGACTAGAGACTCCAACCATGCTTTCCTGCAGAAACAGCTTGGGCAAACTGTATGTGCTTCTGACCTCTGTGCACCCACTGAGATGAGGTGGCAACCTGGTGCCTGCCATTTATGGCGCCAAATGGCCTGGTCCTTTGCTGAGGTGCTGAAAAAAATGGAAGGAAGTTTTGCCTGCAAAAAATTCACTGTAACTTCTAGTCTATTTCTAACAGCTGCTTATTTTTATAATAAGGAATGCTCTTTTCTCTAGCATGGACTGTTTCAAAGCCCATTTACATCACCATTAAAGCTTGCCACTGACCTAGTGGCCTTTGGATCAGGCCCATAGTCTCCTTATCTTCTTCCATATTACTGGCACACCTTTACCTTAGGTCTTGATTTCTGTGGAGCTCTTTAGGTCAAGGTCTATCTCATTGATGTGCTCGAGCTTAAATTGATTCAGAGAGAAACTGACTGTTCTTCTAAAGAAATGGTCATTTTTCTTAAGCGGCTTCTATTTTTAGATAAAACTCCTTGAGGCAGCAGGCAGCATTGGGGCCTGGCAGGCAGGAGTTACTGTGGGCTTTGCGACAAACCCCTTTGGGGTACACCACATGAACAGCTGAAATGGTACCCAAGGATACCCCACCACTTCCATCAGTAGGTTGATATCAGGAAAAACACGTAAGATTTTTTTCATTCCACTATTAGAGAAAGATGTATCCGGGTTCAAACTTTGTTTAAGTTTGCAGTTGGGGAGGTCCTTATAATGTTGCCTGTCTTCCTGAAGAGCTTAGAAGTGCATACCTTTTTTCCAATTAAGACTTTGTTTCTTGGATGAAAAATTTAGGGTGGTTGTCTGAAATGTTCTGTGTGAGGTTACAAGATTCGTTTAACTGTTTGGGCAAACTTTACCATCTTTTGAGGAGGAGGTGTGCCCAGTTTCTGGAATCCCAGACATGCCCTCTGCCAGGTGTGAGCTCAACAGAAAAACCATTGCAATTAATTTCTTCCCTTCTGCTCTTTTCTAGCTTCTCCCTTTTTTCCTGTCAGTGATGTTGGGTATAAAAGTACTCAATTGAATGGAATAAAGGTCCTGGAAAAGGGAGTCACATAAGTCACAAAAAATATTTTATAATGCAAAACATAGACCTAGTTCTCCTTGCACAACCCCTGTGCTATGGGGCAGTTGTAGGGACAGTGGCAGATGCAGAGCTTTGACATGGCCCTGTGGTAAGAAACAAGAGGGATGTTTGGTCCTCAAATTCCAATGCATTTAAAATTGAGAAACCATAGAACTCATTGCTTATGACAGAGTTATAATTTGCTTTACTTTTCCTGAAAACGAGTAGTTTCTCTAAGGTCAGGGAGGAATAAATACACACAATCACAGTTATTTTGAAGAAATGCAATATCTTGTTCTTTGGCCAAAACCCAGAGGACACTACTCGGGGCTAAGAAGTAACATCTACTCCAGGCCAACTTTTCAATAGATGTCCTAAGCAACATTTCATGTAAAGTGCCTCCAAAACATTTCGTAATGCTCATTGGCAGAGAAGACACCGGTCTGTACTCTGAGTAACAAGCCCTTTTGTTTTAATTACTTACTAAATTAGTCTAAATAAAGAAGCATCAAAGAAAAACTAGTAGAATGAACACTAATGCTGATGACAGATTTATGTCAGTACCTGACCTTCTTGTGAGATAGTCATAGCTCAAAGTGCCTGTAAGATACCAATGCAATTAGGCTGTTTTGTTGGGCAGTGCCATCACTGATTATTCTGTGAGAAATTTCAGAAATACAGTTGCTTTATGAGCCTGACTTCTATGATGATAAATTTTCAAAAGAAAAAACGTGAATTTAAATTATTCGTATTCATGTGAGCATGGTAGAGATTTTTGGAATTGCTGCAGCAAGTTATGGATGATGCATGAAATGAAAAAATCCCTGCCCAGTGCACAAGGAATACAAAAAGGGTTCTGCAGCCAGGACTGTGCTGTACTGTGCTCTGGGTTGTGTGCTCTCTGGGGAGAGGTGTTTGTATTTTTTGAAAAGCACCCAGCCACCAGCACATGCAGAAAATTAAACAAAGGACAGAACTAGAGAAAACAAAGAGAAATACCCCCTGCCACCCAGGAGCACCGACAGTGTAAGACTAGTGTAAGGACTGTTTCCTGCAGGCAGCTTTCCAGCTTCCCAGAACTGCCTGAAATCCTGCATGTGTGGGGCAGATTCTCCTCCCCTGAGGGTACTTGGAGTAGATTTTCTGATATAAAACATCCACTGAGGTCAGTTTCAACTGTTCATATATATACATCCATATATATCTCTATATACCTATCTATCTGTCTATCTATCTATCTATATCTTTGTGTTGCAAAAGGGAAGGGGCAATACTTCTCCCAAGTCTGTTTTGTGTATCTTTCCCTGTCCCAAGAATGCCATGAGACAAACAGGTAAAAAAAGTCTTATCTGGAGTAACATGATCACATCCATAGTGCCCCATGTGAGATAATGTTTCAGTTGCTTCTATTCTGAAGCTGATCATGTATAACAGTGGGTGTCCAGGAAAAAAGAATATCTCAAAAAATACCTGCAGATAATTGTTTCTAAACTTGATTCTAGCATTAGAATTTGCCCAGTCGTCTAGTCTGCAGGAAACTTGAGTGGCTGTTTTTTCTGCGACTGCACTCAGCATTACCATCTTCCAGATCTGAATCTTCAATCACTTATTTAAGTGATTGCATTCTTAACTTCAATAGATGATATCTGCAAACACTGAATGTGATCTGACTCTATCTTCCAGGAAAGCTCAGATTTAACATCTTTTCTAATTGTTTAATGAACTGTTACGCATGTGCATGCCTTTTTGTCTGAATAGGAGTATGTATATTATATCCTTAAATAATTCTAATCTCTTAAAACATCTTCTGAAGTTCTTCAATGTCTATTGCATTGTGTTTATTTGTTAATTTTAATGCAATTTTAAGACATCTGCATTTTCTAGTTCAGACAAACCTTATATGGGCCCTCCCATCCCACAATTCATGTCTTACTGTGCTATATAGGGACAGTTGGACTAGATCATTTTAGGTCCCTTGTGACTAGAACTATTCTATTCTGTCCTGTAAGTATGTGGCCATCATGACATCAAATAACAGTTAGATTTTGCCTTTAGTGCTGGGTACTTGGTACAAATGGTGTGAGTGTTTGCTCTCTGTTCCTGGACTTCAATGTCTGTTTTCAGAACATGCTAATTCATTCCTAATCTTGCAATGCAGCTTGTTGAAAGCCTCCTGCTGTGTAAATAGATTAAGACATCTGACCAAAATCTCTGTTTTATCATGACCTTTGCCTTCACTATACCTTTTCCTTCTTCTCCGGAGACACCCCCTTGTTGCAGGGGAGAAGCTTGCATGCTCTCATGAGGTTGAGAGCTATGCTGGCGGTGGTGTGTGCCGCCGGTAGGGTCTCCCATGCCAGAGAGGTCTCAGCTGAAGGGTCAGACAAAGTGTGTCCACGGGCAGGATGGGCTTGCTAG
>VWZD01011453.1:10688-47989 GCA_013396695.1 Sakesphorus luctuosus
CCCTCCCATTTGGTTTATTTTGCTTCTTCAGTTCTTTCGTATCGTTTTGTTTTCATTCTTCCCTGTTGGCTTATCTCTCCATTTATTTTTTTCTGGTCCTCCTACTACAGCCTTTGCTGTTACCTTCTCCATTTGCTTTCTTCTTACTTTACTTGTTGTGCCACATGGCTAACCTCTCCTTGCTTAACTCTATTGGATTTCTGTCAGAAAGGCTCCTCCAGCACGTCTAATAGTGCTTCCTGATTTCATGTGAATCTTTTGAGCAGTGTTAATCAAAGAAATGTTTTCTTTTTTTATTCTACCAAAATTTCTTGGGCCTTTTTCAAAACTGTATAGTTGGGTTGCTCTAAGCACCTACTTTAGGATTGTAGATGCAGTAAAATGTGATGACATCAGCTTAAACAATAATAATAATTTCATATAAAGTTTGAATGTTGTACAGTAAGCCTAAATCTCTTAGTGTAATTTAGAATGATTTTAGTAACTAGTAATGCACATGAGTATTCATCTGCACTGAATTTAGAGGGATGATGAAATGTAGTATAATGATGTGCTAGTTTTACTGCACTAAACGTTACCATGCCAACTCCCAATCTAAACTATTTATTAGAGGTGGAATTGCTTTTCCTTCCAATGTTATCCCTTCAGGACAGACAGTGACGTCCAATATGTTTGAAAACTGGGTCTTGTCACACAGAGTAAGTTTTCGGGACAGGGTTATACAGTCTCTGAGCACGTAGCATCTGTCTTTGGATCATTTCTTTAACAAGATTAAGCAGTCTCAGCCTCCTAGGGTTTCGCCCTGTTACAGAATACATTCAGTGCAGGTATAGGTGTGCATCTGCAGGGCAAGCTGCACATTCAGCTCTGGATGGGGAGAGCCTGAGACAAGACCAGAGGCCGTGAACTGCACACCGTTTGCATAACAAAGTGCCCGGGGGACCTGTGGCACGAGCCGGTGAATGAGACTGAGATAAACAGCAGGAGAGGGGGACTCGGGAGGAAAGGCGAGGCCGGCGCGCTTGGGACTGTGAGAGGATAAAACCCCCAGGGGTTCTTTTGTTCGGGGTCCCTCTTAGGGGGAGCTCAGGCTGCTTCTGTGTTACTGCGCCATAAATAAATTGTTTGACGGAGCGAGACATCTGAGACTCCGCTGTGGGAAACCTGGGGTTGAACCTGTAGGAAGCCTGGTCTGACTGCGTGAGTGCGGAGTGTCCAGAGGGGCACTCGCCTGCTCAGTGCAGGGGCTCTGGTCCCAGCAGTGGCAGTCCCTGGCAATGGGTAAGTGTCTGCCAGTCTCGTGAATGGTCAGACTGGAAAGGTTCCTTAACACAGCCCTTACCATCGAGGTAAAAGTGCTACTAGCTCTTGACTTCTAGAAATAGTGATAGCAGCGGGATTTTTTTTTCCCTGAGAAATCAGCATTTACGCATCTGTATATGTTGTCAAGGTGCTGGATTTGATCTCAGTGTGTGAGAAGTTTTTCAGTAGGCAGGATGCCCTGGTCTACAAGCCATGGGATAACGGAACTCGTGTTGAAGGTTTGGTTTTAAACATATTTTATTTTTTTTAATGGAAGGTAACTTGTAGTGGTATCATACCAGAATTTGGATAGCAAGAAATAGAGAGTGAGCATTTATTATTTCTTTCTTTACACTGTTGTCAGAATGTTTTGCACAGGAATATGGTATTATGAAGTGCAATGTCCTACAGTGAGTTACAAAGTTATTTCTGTTAGAACTTGGTATAAGCCTTCTGGTTTGGGAATATAAAAGAAGAAAAGATTGAAGACATGTCTGTTTGAGTTAGAGGATACCACTGACCATGAAAAAAAGGAAGTGCAATCACTGCATGAATTGATGTCTGTCCACTACCAAGAGAAAAGAGAAATGTGGGTGTTGAGGAAAAATTTAAAAAAAATACAGTGGGAATTTTTTTCAGTTGGAAATCAGAAGTAACTTTCTAATCGCTGAGGAGAAAGTTCAGAATCACTTTCCATGAAGGTACAGTAGCTAGAAATAAAGATGAACACAGGAGTTTGCTAGTGATCCCTTCAGAGTTTCCTCTGGTGGCCAGTTAATAAGAATTATTAATATTTCCATCCTCATTACTCCCCTTTATTCACATTTTACCTTAATTCTTACAGTTCATGTTTGGAGAAGGTCTTGTGACCATTTTCTTGAAGTCCCTAATACCATGACATAAAATCAATGGACAAAAATTCCCTTAAAACTTAACAGCACACTTTACCATTTGGATGAGGTTAATAAGAAGCAGTTTGTTTTGTCTTGCTGCATTGCTGCATGCTTTGCAATGTTACCTCCTAGTTCCTTATAGTGCAGGAAAAGAAGAAAAAACAAATTATCATTTCTCTATAATTAAGTTCATGCTACCACAGCTTGAATTGCCAGGACACAGTACTGTTTTTTGTGTTCTATTCTGAAAGGAGATTTTTTTTAACCTTGGGTGATTATATCACAGTACATTATGAGAGTGTTTATTCCTGAGTAAGCTACATTTTCACTGAGGCATTTTACAAGCTTTATTTGCTGTAAAGCATGATTTAGATACCATGGCATTGTAACTACTGGAGAAAAAATTGCCTTCTGTAGAATAAAAGTGAGTTTACAAAACTTAATAATTGATGCAGCCTGTCCAGATACCTCTGTAGAACTTCCCTACCCTCTAGCCGATCAATGCTCCCACCCAACTTAGTGTCTTCTGCAAAATGGCTGAGGGTGTACTTGATCCTCTTGTCTAGGTTGTTGATAAGGAGATTAAACAGGTCCAGCCCCAGTGCTGAGCTCTGGGGAACACCACTCATGACCAGCCACCAGCTGGGTGTAACTCCGTTCAACCACCACTCTCAGGGTCCAGACATCCAGCCAGACTTTTACTCAACAAAGTGTACAGCCATGCAGTTTCTTTCGGAGCATGATGTGGGAGTCAGCATCAAAGGCTTTACTAAGGCAAGGTAGACGACATCCATGGCTGGCTGGACCTAATACCCCCAGAGGTCCTGTATGTGCTGCATGATGGCACTCAAGATAATCTGTTCCCTAAACTTCCCTGGCACTGAAGTCAGGCTGTAAGACCTGTAGTTCCTCGGATACTCCTTCAATCCTTTTTGTAGATGGATATTTAAATAGGTGGATTAGAGAAGATTAAAAAAAATTTAGAAAAAGAACATTTATTTTCTTAAATGTGTAAGTAAGAATTTCCACATAAAATATTGAAGAATCATTTATAAAATAACCATTTTATTCCAGAGGGTTATCACTCTTCACAAAAAGATTAAGAATTTAAATCAAAACTTAACTGATCCTGAGAAACACTGTTATATTCCTTAGCAGTCATTACAGACATTTTTTAAATTAAGTTCTAGAATTCTTGATAGGACTGGCTCAAGATTAGAACAGCTCTCATGGCTGTGAATCTTATATATGCTACTTTGCTACTTCTATTACTGACATACTAAGCTCTATTACTATAGAGCTTTGATAGCATTTCCTTGATTTAGGAGTAAGTTATTTATGCCTGTTAAAGCATGGGAGAGCAGTTAAAAAAACACATCTACCTTTTCAGATACCAAAATACAGCTCAAATTTATGAATTAACATTCTAGCTTTAAAATCATTTTACATGCTTTAAGCTTTTTGATTGGTTGGGTATTTGTTTGTGAAAGAAAATTATTGTCTTAGAAAAGAAGTGAAATATGTCGATACAGGGAGAGCTCTAGCTTTCAATCCTAAGAGCAATTGAAATAAAAAATAGGAAACTATGACAGGAGATTAACTCCAATACTAAAAGGTTTTCTGATGTCTAGCATGTACCCATCTTCTAGTGAAATACTGAAATGTTTAGGTAACATCCATTCAAAGTCTCCATGGTCTAGACAAATAAATCATAGTTAAACAAGTAGATTTTCTTCTAAAATGTATTTACTGTTCTCCGCATTCAAATTCATTCAATATTTTTAAAGTACTTCTTTTGCTTATGTTCATTAGTTCTAAACTTTTCTTAGCCTTCCATGTGTTCTATATGTAACATGCTCACATACTTCGTTTAGACTGCAGAATAATTTGGAAGCAACTATTAACATAGTTGAGAGGAAACACACCATTTTTCACAGCTCGTATTTATAAAGGTGATCATTCTTTTAGGTTTATATTGCCACTATCAACCCTAAAGAATCCATGATTCCACCAAAAGTAATGACATTCTATAAAGACAACAAACATTTTTTAGGAGTGTATATTTTCCTTTCCTTCCTGAATCTTGCAGGTTATATTCAGTTCATATTTTCAATACTTTTCTTGACAAACACAACAGTCTTTATTTACTTATATTTGTTCAAAAAGAAGGTGACACATCAAGGAGAGGTATTTGTGAGAAAGCAAGGCATTATCAGTCTTCTGAAAAAATATGGAAGCTTTCTGCAGTGTTATAGCTTGCCATAATCAAGTATCAAACAAAAAAGAAACTAAAAATAATGTCATTGAAATGCATTGTTTCGGCCTCAGCTATTAACTGACAAAAGGTTTGGAGTTCTTTGCCTTGGATATTGGTGGTAAGAGATAGCAAAATGTTTCTGACCTTACTGCATCTGCTATTTCTACCACGAATTTGGTGTTCAGAGGAATTGCCTAGTAGGGAAAACATACTTTGACTCCCAGTTTTACTAATGCTTTAATAAGCATTTTTTCTGGTAAATTTTGTGCGCAAGATAATTTTTAGTCACTCATTTAGTATCTGTCTCCATGCATAGCCAACATTTAGCCTCAGTGAATGGGCAGTATGAAACTTGTAATACATATGCTATTTATTTTATAACAGAAGAACATTAATGGGTTTACTTGGAATATAGTCACAGATGCTGAAAGTTTCACTCATAACTAGTCTTCATGAAAGCAATACAGATCAATTTGCACAGTTTTATTTAAGGCAGGAAGTCCCATCAAAATGAATGTACCAAAGCATACAATAGGAATCATTAATATAGGGTCTACACAGAGGTCAAAAACCCAAAATCATACATTGCACTGTAGGGACAGCAATAGAGAAATTACTCTAGAAGCATAATATATACATGAACAAGATGTATATATGAACATGAACAATGCTGTATATCTATCTCTATGCATATCTTTAAAGGGATACTTCTCTGCATTATATGTATATTTTTAAGCCCTCTTAAAATTCTGACTCATTTATGACTTGGTAACAGGAAGTAAAGGAGTATCTTGTCCTTAATAGTCCTTCACACTTAAACAAAGTACCATGATGGTGCACAGCAGTCTCCAAAGCACTTACGGATCTTCTCTAGTGGCCTTGGCATGTGGGAAGAGTAGATGCTTCACCTTCACCTACCCCTGTATGTTTATTAGCACAGTTTAGAAGCATGGTTTCCAAGACAACTAACTTAGAAAGTATGTTGTACTCAACATTTTAACCTGAGTCTAAAATGGAGAACTGAAGGGACATTATAACTTTTGAAACCTTCTTTCAGCTCTGCTTTGAGAACACTTTTGCATGTGTTGGGCTTTGCTTATCTTTACTGTAAAACAGTGTTTGCAGATTAAAGCAATATTAACTAGTCTAAAACCCTAATTTTGATTTCTTATAGAATGAAAGAACAAAATACTTAATTTTTTTCTCTATATATAGTGCCCAAAGTGGAAGAAAAACTGGGAGGAAATGACCCTATAAATAACTACAGCTATACAGAAGCAAGATCTTGCTGAGCTCAGTGGGAACACTAAGACAGGGAGTCCCTGCCTCACATTTACCATTTAGTTCTGAAACCTTCCTTCACCTGAGAGGCAGCAATTTCCTCTCATAATTGCAAGATTTCACTTATAAATTCAGCAATATCTTGCTGCTCTGACAGGGAAGACCTCTCAGCTTGCACATCTGTCTGAGTTACGGGAGTTGGATGACCTTGGGAGATCAATCTTTCCTGAATGGCATGACCTCCAGGCTCCCCATGAGCTCAGAACTCAGGCAGATCTTGAATTCTGCAATATTTTGCACTGACAGTGGCAGATGGATCGCAGGTCAAGAAGGAAGGTTTACTTCCTCTTTTGTTCTTTTTCTTCTTGGCTCCACTCTGCTAAGTTAGCAAAAATAAGTCAGCTAATTTGAAGTAACTTTTTACTTCTGCGACAAGCTTCAAAGTCATCCATCGTGCTTGGAACAGTTGAATGGAAGCAGAAATGGGTGAGCCCAGAGGGAGACAGCGCACCTCTATTTTTGATGGAAGCTGTGTTTCTAGAACATAGTGAAAAGGTACAAAATCACCAAGTGATGCCCAGATTTTAATTAAATATGTGTGTATACTAGAGCTCTTATTTTCCTTAGAGTGTCAGGCATCCAAAACTTAAATCTGAATTATGGTGTTACTGTCTGGAGGCTAAATTTGTATAAAAACGACAGTAAATGTTTAACAGACTATTCATGGGTTTGGATAATACCAAATTTGTGAGCAGTCCCTTTCTTTGCATTATTCAACTGCAAACCCACCATGAGGACTCCCTGAGGATTCTCTTATGCAGAGATTTCAATATTTGATCAAGAATTTAATTTCTGCAAGGTACTGAATGTACTTCTCCTTAGTTGTCAAAGTTCTTCAATATGTGCTAAAACTAATGCACGCATATAGTGGTTTTGGCTTTAATGGGTGTGTTTCAATAACTTAAATCCAATATACCATCACCAGAGAGCAATAAAGGGACATGTTGCAAACATACCTTATGTCTAACTGAAGACTCATTAATATGGTTACGGTGCAATGAAAACATCGCAGCATAAGCAAAATTCAAACTTAAATGTGTACAGAGCTAGAATCATTAGCAGCTGGAAAGCATCTCTGTAACTCGACTTCCAAATACGACTCATTAGTAAAAGACACTTCATAAATTGATACCAAAAGAACTATTGTCCCGGTTTTAATCTGAAATGACACAATATTTCTTTAAAGCTTTGTAGGTTATTATCATTATTAAGTATATATTACATCACTGCAAAATAAATTCCTTTTCCTATTTGTTTACTGTTTTTGAAGTCAGGCTCCCTCACGGAGAAATAATCATTATTAAGTAAGCATTCTGTGTGCATTTTGAGTTCTTATATCACAAAAGATAACTGGATTCAAAGGTAAATAACTTGTACAATAACCTTAGAATATTTGTTTTAAACTTACAACTTGAATACTCAGTCTTACTGCGTGATTTAAATAAATGGATTTAAGTGTTGTAATAGTATTCTCTAATGGTGAAGTAATTAAAAGCATGCCTAACTTGTTTCCTTTTTGTCTTTCATGTGCTTGAAATCAGACATTTTGCTTAGTTTGTGGCAGGCTCTTTTCTCTGTAGTTGTGAGATTGCAAAAACAGACAAAAATGTTTCTGTCTTGATTTTGTGGGATTCCTTGCAGCAAAAGTAGGATTCTGAATGAGAAGAACATTGGGTAGCCTGCTAGCTACCATCATGCTGTGCTATCCTTAAAGACATGGAGAAATCCCTTCCCCTTTGCATTCCACAATTGAGAAAGCCTTTCAGCTACCTAGGAGGAATTTTAATTTCTTCTAGGTTTACGAAAAGCAAAGCTTTTTTGTAAAGAGCTTTTCAGTGTTTGCTTAATATAAATGGTCTTGGAATACTGTCTGTAAAACACAGAGAGGATTTTGAATTGTACCTTTAGAGAGTCACAGTAGGACTAGCAGTAATCTCTTAAGAGGAAAGAACACACATTATAGGAGGGGATATGGGCAAGAACATGAGCTAACCAGAATGTGAGTACATTTCAAGAATAAAAGTGTAAGAAAGGTTTAACATGTGGGTATTGACTATGGTTAAATGCATGTCCAAAGCTGAGCATTAACACTCCTGAAAGGACACTGGTGATTTATTCAGAAAGAAATATATTCTTTATTTCCAACTAATTTTAATCTCTTTATACTTGCTAAAAGAAACTAGAAATGCAAATTCCTTCAAAACAATTGTTGTTAATTAAACCCATTGTTTTATCTTGGAACCAAAACCTCACAATGTATTCTTGAATTTCCCAGTGTTTGTTGTTCCTCATTTTGATTCTTTCCTGAAGAATACTTTAAATTTTTTCATCCATTTTGTACAGCAAAAGAATTGTCTAAGTCAACTCAAGACATTTCACAGAATATCTAAATTGCTCTTTAGTCAGTATCTTCCAAAAGGTAGGCCTCTCCAATGACTGTTTTTCCTTATGTTCATCTGTTGTTGAATAAGCCTGCTTTCAACTGAAATGAATACAGATATGCAATACTTCTTTAAATTATTAAAAAATTAAATACAATATGATAAATTCCATATTTGGTTATTATTATTCACAGAAATAACCCTCCCAATGTCTTGCCATTTGTGAAATTATCTTTTTTTCTTCTCAAACATATAGGATTTTAATACAGAACTACAAGTTTATAGCTAAATTAATCTAAAATACTGGGTTGCTTTATACAATTAATAAGGTACTTTTAACAAATTATTTTTGTCTCTTGTCTGATAATTTGAGGTGTTTTAAAATCCATTGCACTTTGGTGAACCTTTTCTTTACCAGCTACCTGCTTAGTTGTTTTAAGGTCTAGATTTTTGTTCCAGGGGTTTATGATTCATATTTATTTTGTCACGTTGTGTTTTACTACTTTCTCCACAGCAATTGTAATAAATAACAGGGCTAACATCTCATGTTAAAGAGTGTTATTTGTTGAAATTCCCTAATTTCTCCAATGCAGACATCCAACTGTCCTAATTTAAAAACCAAAACAAAACACCAGCAGTCTTCTAGAGTTATATCTCATGAATAACAGAAAGATAAGGAAGTTATTTGCTTACATCTGAAGGTTTATGGGTATAACACTTAGTGGTCTAAATTTGTCATGGAATGCTTTTCATAGTTGTTCTGTAACTTATGTGTGTTTGTACTTTCAATAAAGAGCAGTCTACTGATGTAGATAAGCTGCCTTCAATAGGATCTGGATCTATGTATCAGTAAATAGTCAATAATTGTATGTATTTGAACAACTTGTAGCATATATTGACTCAACTATTGATGGCAAATGTAATTTACATTCTGATTTGAATTTTCTTTGTTTTCTTTGGAAGCTGTGAATTTTTTATCAGGAGAAAAATAATACACTGCCTAGCAAGGATGTCACAGGCTAAAACTCTAAACGAAACCTGATGGAATCCCACTGCCTTCAAAAAATGTAACTACTATTTGTTAAAGTCGTTAGCATTAAGAATTTGTATGTTAGGTATATGTTAGGCCTCCTATAGGCCTATGACATTTGGAAGAAGAGTCTTGAAGAAGGTTGTAATAACTGCTAAAATAAAACCTGTATGTGATAAATGAACAGATTGCTACTGTGAAAGTGTTTAAAGGTTTAGGACTCCTACTGATAAAACAGCTAGAGAGAGTATGTAGAAGATTACTCTTTTCTCACCTTTAATTGCATTATTTAATTTGAACATTTTCTCCACTGAAGAGAGTGCAAATAATATAACCTTTTCATTTATTATGCAAAGTGCTTTACAAACAAAATTTAGAAACTGTATGAGTTAAGCTTGCTTTATTGAATTAAACAACCAGCCATCTGCAATGAAGTTCATAGTGGAAAGGAAAAGTGAAATTTGACTAAACCAGTGATATCTTAGCACTTTATCAAATGGAGATGTCCTCACAGGCATACAAATGCAAAAATAAGCATTTTCACTGGAGACACAAGTCTGTCTTACAGAATGAACCGTCTAGAAATACTAGGAGATGGTTCTGCTGAGTAAAGGACTGGAATTCTTAAAGTCTTCCTTTTCTATGTCTTTAATATAAGTTTATCTACACCAACTATTTTTGGGTTTTTTTAAGTTTTATTTGATAATGAAACTGGTTTTAATGGCAAATATTCATTGTGGAAGAATGTAAAATAATGTCAAGGAGAATTACACAGCAAAATAAAAAATATCCTTCCTATATGCTTATAACCTTACTTATATCTTTTATCTTATTGACAACAGACATAAGCTGGGGAATATTTTTAATTGGTTCCAATTACTTTAGGAAAATAAGATTCAGTAATGATACCTTTTAAGCCAGAGGAAACATACAAATCAGCTTGAATGTACATTGCATTTTTTCATATTTCCTCATATGTGAACCCCCTTCCATTAATAATACATGGACACAGGAAATAAAGTACAATAATAGGCCATGGATGGAATGATGAGATATACCTTACCTGTGCAAATGTAAAAGTTCCTCTGTAACAAGGTCTATGCAAACAGTTGACACACATGTAGGCAAATTGATGTTATTCATAATTGAGAACATAGCTTACTTTTTCATTGATTATGGATATTGTGGTGTTTTTACCTTTATTTAATGGCTGTTCAAGCTTAATGTTAAAAAGAAATGGGGAGGGGGGGACCCCTTCATTTGATGGCTTTTTTAAACTTTTTTGTCAATACTGCTTTTTGAATCTCAAAGGAGAAACTGATGGGAGAGTACTTTTTGAGGAAACAGAAATTCTTGTTGCACACAGATGGGAGAAAATTATTGCAAAATGTAACAATATATAGAAAATTCTTCATAAATTGATTCATTGTTCTTTCATATGCCATAGCGAGCACAGCATGGATTCAGTTTCATTGATTTCTCTGTAATTGGCATAAAATGGTACACTTACGCGTTCAAGTTTTTGCTTCTCAGTGTCACCATTTTTTTTCCCCATTACGTGATGCACAATTGGTTCTATTTCATGACCATATATTCTTTTTCTGGTCATAAAAATTTCCACAGATGTTATTTTTGGAGTGAGATATGTT
Organism: Sakesphorus luctuosus; assembly: GCA_013396695.1. Lineage (NCBI taxonomy): Eukaryota > Metazoa > Chordata > Aves > Passeriformes > Thamnophilidae > Sakesphorus > Sakesphorus luctuosus. The sequence continues at coordinate 21,542 of VWZD01011453.1, forward strand.
TTGCCATCTATATAAATGACAGCAGTGTGAAAGTAGAGGATGCTACAGAGTTAAATATAGTTAAAGAGAAGTGTAGCATCAATCTCTTCATACTATGAATAACACCAGAAAAGGCCGACAATTGGCACAATGTATTTCTTGTCAGAGTAGCTGAATGCTATTTTAGTCTTTAGAAAGTCTATTTCTTATTTTTATTTTGAACACAGCTTGGCTTATAAGCAAAGATCCCAGTCAAATCTATAAGTCCATTAACAAAGAAGATGTCCTCCTCACCCTGATTCCACATCAGCTGATGAGCCAGCTCACATCTCAGGATATGGAGCTGTCTGTGTTAGTAGAAAACTTCACTAACAGTGAGGCTTATTAATGGAAATATGGTAGGTGCGCATGGCTAACTGTAGTTGAGGGTGGGTGTCCAAATGTGCTGATCAACCCTAATAGGCTTTAATTTAATTTTAATGGAATATTTTAATCTTTTAATGAGTTAGTAATGCAATTTATATACTTGTTCTAGTTTTCCCCCCCTGCAAAAACTGAATAACTGTTTGTACTAGTAGCAATTATGAATTACCTAGAGTTACTAAAAATAGAGCCTGATTTTCCAGGCTTCTGTGTGTACAGGGTAAATGGGTATTTTTGTCCTTGAAAGTTCTTGACAAAATGAACTGGGTTTAACAGAGGTCCAAGATCTTTTCAGGAAACAGTATGCAGTGTATGAGGAAAGTAATCTTTCAAATGCATACGTTCTTTAAAAAATATACTGATTTATTTTATCCAGTAGTCCAACAAGGCCATTTAAGAGAGTTGTTGTTCAGCTAGAAGCTAAAGAATGGAAAGAGACTGTAAATCTTCTCTACAGAAGATTTTTCCTACTCAGAGAGTATCTGGATGCTACAGAGATGTTATGGTTATTTCTGTAAGCCTTTAACAACCTTCTTGTGTATTCTGGGTGCAATGTAACTGCAGCCCAGAGACACCTGGATTATGTAAACAGCCCCTTGAAACCCTTCGAAGTTTCAGAACTTTTGCAACGTGTCATATCTGAATGAGGCATCTGGTCATCAGGATCCAAGATTTGAAGCCACTAGTACTGTAATGCTCAAGAAGTCACTTATCACTTTGTCATTTCTTTTCAGTACTTGCATTTGCTTTACCTTTCCTTTCAGTATGACTTTTTTCAGCTCTTGGTAAGATGATGAATGCAGATAACAAAGCCTTGGATCAGTGAGAAAGGAAACTTAGCTTCAAGTTATTCTGATTCTTTACATTATGAAATTGCCCCCCATGAGGGAACCAAAAGGAATATAGGACAATTTTATGCATGCTAATGTTGTCACTTGCAGGGGCTTAACAAACCATGTGGTTTTTATAAATAAGTATTTCTGTATAAATCAGTATAATTGACTGTGCCAGAAACTAGCCCTAAGCAAATGAAATGCAACACAAAATCTTCTGTAAGCAAATTAATCACAGTTTAAGTGATAGGAAACTTGCAGTTCATTTCTTTCCCAAGATACGTTTGTAATGGAAGAATAATTCTCGTTTTTCTCAAAAGACTAGGGAGGCTGTCAGGTGCTCTGGGGCAATGGAAATAAGTAGTTTATGCCTCACGTGAATAAAAATATGAAATGTTTGTATTTGTGAAAAAAGGCCAGACTAACCTCATAAATTGGACATTCTAGGCTTTGACTCATGGACTTAGACCGCTGACGAATGGGTCACTGCCCCAGCTCTCTGGTCCTGCACTTCTCATGAAGGCACTGTGCTATAGTTTCAGTCTACTTTGCTAGTACCATCTTTGAAGATCTGTTTAAAATATTGTTCTGCTCTTATTGCCTGGAAGCATAGCTTTTTAATTAATATCTGTGTTTCTCAAGATTTTTGGTTAAGAATGAAGTCTCTTTGGCTTTATACAGCAGTGTCCCTGGGCTTGCTGTTCAAAAAAGTTTAGACTCTTTTTTTTCAGGATATTCCACCATCCTACATTAGATATTTCATAAAATCCATTTAAATGTGAAGTTTCTATCAAATGACAGAAGATTAAAAATCAAGGGGATATTCGAAGCCAAAGTCTGGAGATTGTTTCCTGTATTTATTTCTGAAGTTAGGTCAGAATTCATGTCTTAATCAACTTCAAGATATAAGACAATAATAAAATATGCTGAAAAACTGATACTTCCAGTCTGCTGTAACACCCTGAATGACGAGCTAATTAAATTTAGTATTGAACTCCTTCATATCAGTTATGGGCCCTTTTTTTTCATTGTATAAACACATAAATCCTGCCTCTGCACTTTGGTAGCAGAAGAGCTATGCAGGGTTCAGTGAGTAATCCAATCTCAAAGTGATAAAGGCAGAGCACTCAAATTTGCAGGTCAGGATGGAACAGGAAAGGCTGTAGTTTAGCAAGAGTCTATAAAAGATAAAAGCTCCCCTTGACCACAGGCTGACCACACATTGACTGAAATTCACTGTAGGTGCCAATATATTAAAAAATACATAGTTCAACTTTAAGTAAGTAGAACTGTTAGAAGTGATTAACTGTCTATGTTTAAAATCATTATTTCTGCAACTTTGTTTCCTCTTTCTCACAACATGCTTTAATGTGAGGAAAGCTCAGTGCTTTGGAAACAGGACTCATTTTTCTCTAAACATTTGCTTTTTCTTCCTCCCCGAAGTAATATAAAAACATGGGGGTTTTACTGGCTTTTTACTCAAACCTTTTATGTGGAAGCTATTTTTAACCTTTGGATTTCATATTTGGTATTTTCCCCAATAATTTGGGTGCTCGTTTGCTCTGTTGGGATTAGTGGATGCTGTAATAAAGTCATCAAAATATAACTTCTTGAGGAAGAAAGCAATAGTTCTTTTGTCTTCAGCCATAAAGAAGAATTGGATGCCGTTGTTCAATATTTTCACAATTGTACCTTAAAATTACCTTCATCTTACAACATAATTTGACGTCCTGACTACCTGAAATGAAGCAATCAATGAAATTCAATATTAATTTATGTATATATTTCTATCTATCTATCTATCTATCTATCTATCTATCCATCCATCCATCTATCTATCTGTCCATCTTTACATCTATACATCTATCTGCCTATCTAGAAATTTTGTGATTCTTTTAGTGAAGTGATGACGACAAAGTTTGGAAGGGGCTCACAAAAAGCTTTCTTGCCGTTCCCAGATGCAGTAAATGAAATGCATTCAGGCTAAAACAGATCAAAATGGAAATACAGCAAGAAGCAACAAAAATAATGGCTTTGAGTTCAAAAGTCATGTTACTGCTGCTATCTCCCTGCTATTATTCTTTTCCGTTGTCTAGCTATTTATTGCATCTAGAACATAGTATTGAAATACTTAAAAGCTCTTGGCAATGTCTTGAACTAGGGAGGCAGAGGAAAAAGGTGGTGGGAATATGTATTTTTAAAACTTTCTGAACAGTTACTAACTTGCACAGGACTAATATTAGTTCCTTTTACTGAAGTATTTTCTGTATCGAAGAATATTAGCATCAAAACCTCCATGAAAATACATTCACAAGACTGCATACATAAAGTTTTAAGTTCAAATATTTATTACTTTTGCTGTAGATAACGATGCATGTTATAGAAATTTACAGATTAGAGAACAGAATCAAAACTATAGTTGGGTGAGAGAGCAAATAATCATAGTTACCAGTTCTTACTAAATTTGGAGAAAAAATAGTTTTTACAAATTGTTCCAGTTGTTTAATTCTACCCATAAACCCCACAGCTATTTGTCAATAGAAAAAGCATAGACACGAAAGAAGCTGAATGTATTGCTAATATTGCAGCACGTAATTCAATCAGTTGTGCTCCTTAAGGCAGCAATCAATGACAGTCATGGCAGCTATACAAAGTCAAGGTTAGCCTATGTAGAAAGCTGTAGTTAATTTACTGTGCTTCAGTGTGTTTGCAAAATCTACAATTTCCCTTCTGGCATCATGTAATACAAATATAGGAATTGCATGTTACTCATTTTCTAATAATTAACTGTTGGTTATGGATATTGCATGAACATTTCCAGTGGTAACTTTCTGCCTGTGGAAGTTAGAGTAGTACCACGATCCTCCCACTTATTATGACCTTGGAGAAATACTCCACAAGTGCATCATTCAGGTTTACCCTAAAGCTGTTATACTTGGCCCCAAATAGCCTGTTGTGGACAACTAAGCTCTGCCTGGTGGCTTCTGGGATATATATCTATGGTATTACTATGGTTTAACCCCAGACAGAGACTAAGTAGCACACAGCTGCTCGCTCATTAGCGCATATATTTCCCCCTACTCAGTGTGGTGGGGAGGAGAATCAGGGATAAACCCCCTAAAATTTGTATGTTGAGATAAGAACAGATTAATAATATAATCTACCACTAATAATAAAAAGGATAGGGAGAGAGAGAGAAAATACAAGACATTCTGGGCATGACATTCTATGGTATAGAATATCCCTTTGGCCAGTTCAAGTCATTTGTCCTGTTAATGCATGGGAAACTGAGAAGTCCTTGACTTAGGGTAAGCACTGCTCAACAACAACCAAAACATCAGTGTATTATCAACATTATTCTCATACTGAATCCAAAACAGCACTGTACTAGCTACCAAGAAGAAAAATTTTTCCCAGTCAAAACCAGGACAGGTATATGCAGTCCAGGCACACACAAGCCCTTTTTTCTGCAAATGGGGCAGTATGCATATGTGGGAGACTGGGAATATTCTGGAAGTCCTTGTGACCTTTTTTATCTAGGGCTCAAGTGCAAAACTTTGGTGTGGCTGTATTGAGGAAACGCTCACTCCCTTCTCCTAATACAAAATGGCTGTTAAGTAAGAGAGTAGGAGTCTAGTAAATGGTAAAAGATAAACTATGTCAAGGTAAGTGACAAAGTAACTGGAAGGAGAGCTGAAAGGTAGGCACTTTTTATCTTCTTCCTGGGGAAATGAGCTTACATCCAGTATTTCATTCTGGGCAGACTGAATAAATAATCTATGTAGTCATCGGTGGGAAACAGTAATATAATAGTAGACATTGCAGTATGTCCTGCTTGAAAATTTCAAAGTATCTTCTATTGAAAATATAAATCTAAAGTACCTATCTTTCTTTTCTAATGCCTTAGGTCTAAATATGTTCTGTTTTCCATAAAGAGCATCTATAATTTAAATGATTTAGTCTGTGCATAAAGACTGTGAATTCTCCAAGTGTTCCTGCTTTTATTTCTCAAAGAAAGCTGTTAGAAAAAAAAACCAAACAAGAAACCCCAAACCCAACTTAAATATACAATCATTCAAGATGTGAGTAGAATATCTGAAGTATTGCTTCACCTTAAACCTGTCAACTTAGAAACACATTTTGAAAACAACAGTGTCTGCAGAGTATATTGAGATGGCAGTGCAAGATCAGTCACTTTTCCCAGGTCTTTAATATCAAATCAAAGACAGAGTTTGACTGAGACTAAGGTTACCAGAAATAACAAGATACAAACATTTGTTTTTTTCAAATGGTGACTAAGTTAGTAGGGAAGGGTTATATTTCATATCTACACTATGATAGAGCAGTATTTTCTTCTGCCATTGTGCTGCTCTCATTTTTCTTGTGACACAGGCTTTTGGGGGTATGTGGAAATGCCTGCCATTATCTGTAACAGAGCATTGCTAATCGTGCAGAATATACAGATGCTATAAATTACTGACTTCCAACTATAAATTCACTAGTAATTAGGGAGTGGGTTCGGAATTAGAAGCTATAAGTAGAGGTCTACTAATGCTTCTTATTGTTCTATATCTGCTTTTGTTTGTGTGTCTATTGAACCTTCCCCCTCTCTGCTCTTTTCCAGTTTAAAATGGGACAGCATGGACATCTGCAGTTTTCCAAGAGTTAATGGCAACATTCCCATAAAAGGAAGATTATTGCATGATTAGTTATATACTAGGATTCCTTGCTTTACAAAACATTTTTTTTCTTATTTCTCCCATTATTTTGGCTACATGTTTGTATCTTATTTGAAAAGAATGTTCTGAGAATAAGTGGTTAACTATTTCAAAGCATTTCAGAGGAATAGTTCTGAGAATACTGAGTTGAAAAAATATGACAATAATGAATTGTTAGGACTTGCAGCAAAAGTAAAGACCAACTCGTCTCCTGCTGTAAGACTCAAATAGTATCTAATGTGATCCAGACAAAACTTTCCCTAACCCAGGGACAGATTAGCTTAAAAATTAGTTAACCAAATCATTAAACCTGATTAAAAAGCCTCAGTATTACAAGACAAAATCTCTGTCCTTTTTCATAGTTTACATCTCCATGTAAAAAGAGACAGCTGATTTCTCATACTCAATATTTCAATGGACTCTTACTTTCTAAGTGTTTTCTTGTGTATGTATCTGCTGGCTTTCAAGAGTTTTGTAGCTTTTAGGGAACTATTGTGTTTGCTATTTCTGTCTCTATCCTTCCCAAGATACTGTTAGCCTTCTCTATATACACTCTGCAGTGGATGTACACTTCTTTTATTCAGCACTTAGGGAACAGATATGTATAGAAAATCCTTTCTTCTAAAATCAGTTTTAGCAAATTTCATAGAAATGTGTGAATGGAGAAAACTATAACATTTTTTATGTGAGCAACAATCTTTGCAGTAGATTCTTAGGTATTGAATGGAATTTTATCTTATGCCTTGTCTTCTCATAGTACAAATGCAAATGCTTACCTTTTGACAGATTTACTCTCTGTTTCTTATACATATGGTATATGAATATGAACAAAGCTGATACAACTTATTTTTCAATTTCTTTGCGCAAAGCAGTGTTACAATTGATTTTCTTTTAGGAATAAAATATCCAAAGCATGCATTTGAAATGCCTATACAAATTCTGCATTTGAACAGTCAAAGGAAATCATTGCTTAGGACAAAATGAGAGCAACCATGGCCTCATGTTTTCTAATTAAGTAGTTATTTTTTATTTTTATTTCTGAGGCCAAAATATTATTGTGTAATCTTTTAATTAAAACAAATCTACATTTATTTACTGCCTTCACTGTGAAGTCATCTGTTACAGTTATTCAAATATAAATGAAGACAATTAGGTAATACCCTAATGATTTCCACATAATTCAGAACCAGGCCGTCATGTAAAGGTGGAACCTCCCTCACAGGCCAGGTCTTACGTAAAAAACCTGTGTCTAATGTGCAAGTATGTTGCTCATTATTCAATTTTTGTTCAATTTTTGTTCATTTCTACAACTGTTTTTTTTAAGCTTTAGATTTTTAATTTTCTGGATCATATTTCAGCCATGCTTTTACTTTCTAAGTTATAAAGTAAAAGGTCATTAGACATTTTAGTCTGGTAATGTTTGTCTTGTTCTTTTTAACTTCATCTGTACTCTTCTGTGATTAATAGGCTCTAACCAGTTTTCTTTTAATAATAACATAAAACTTTCCTCTGCCATGGCTGTTTTGTATAATGAAACGTGCTAAGTTAGGCTTCTTTCTCTTTCTAACCATTCATAGTCAGCTATTGACATGTAAAGTCCAGATGGTTGACTTCCTGACTATCCTAATTTGTTCTTCCAAACAACAACAGTTTGCCTATTTGTCGTGTATTTTCTCAATTTGTAAAGGCTTTTGTAATTTTTTTGCATTTACTGAACATGCTTGCGTATCTATGACACTTAATAGGTTCTATGATCTTTAATAAAATCTTCTTCAGATGTGGCAGTGCAGTACCTGTGTAGGAATCCCATAGATTACCCCGTGATACCTCAGGAAAATCTGATTGACTGGTGTACTAGTTCCCTCATTTATTTACTTCAGTGAAGCCATTTCAAATATTAAATCTGATTAAAATCTGAAGAATCTAATGAAAAAAATATTGATATAATTATAATTGGATTTTACATTGAGTTTATAGTCAAAAGAAGATTAAAGGAAAACATAATCATAGTGCTTAGATGCAGTGAAATAACAATTGCATGTCTGTCTTTAGTATTAACTTGTGGGTGGTTCTACCATAAGCTTATCAATGTCTCTTTTTTTTGTTTGGGTTTGCATATTTTGCCATTTATGTGATGCTGTGCCTTTTGTTTCACTACCTTCATACAGTACTCTTGGTAGACTTTTAGTATCAAATGTACCATACATCTAAAGCCATTACTAGCTGTCATGATTTTACAAGGTATTTGTCTCCCCTAAGAGAGAGACTGAGAAGAGTGTGAAATCAGAAAAAATATCTTAATATAGTAAATCCCAATACCATCAATCACAGTAGTTTTCTTTAATTTCTTTGGTGGAAAACTTGTTACTGCCTTTAAGGTAATTTACTTAAGTGCTAAACAACAGTGTACATGTTTTCATAAGATACTTCTATAAAAGAGTACAGAATGTATTTCATAATCTCCTAATACACTTCAGACTTTCTCACAACCACTGTGCAGATAAGTAAGATTGCATTTTGGGAGTTCTACATCTGGGAACACTGTGTGAAAAGATAATTATGGGTAAATGGAGCATTTTTGATACCAAAGATAGTTGCAGAATGAGAAAGAATAAAGAGGTATCCTATATTTAGTTTCTTCAATGAATATTCCATCTGTAATGTAAAATGATTGTTGAAAATTATAGTTTTAAAGTGACTTTGAAAATGCCCTAGATAATGAATTCTGTTTTTATTTAAAATTTTGGTGTCAAACTAAGCTCTTGATATCTTTAAAAGGTGACATATAAAAATCTAATTCTGTTTTGTATTTGTCAGCTTTGGATTACAGGAAATCTTAATAGTAAACTTCAACAATGATAAAGCATCAAAGCTTTCATCACAGACCTCAAAATTTGGTAAAGACATTTTAAAGACAACTTCTGTTATGCCTTACATAAGATTTCTAAAATGTTTATTGTTGCTACCAGAAAGATAAGTTTATTAAATTTAATTCCTAAATGTAGAATGGTGTTTTCCTGATGATGTCTGAGCCTCCACATAGGCTGGCCACCTTGAATGGGCACTTATAGCTGTTATAGCTGTCAAAACACAACTTGAAAAATTAATTTATTGTCATTCAATTTTTATGAAACTATTGGTTTTGAATAATGTATACATAAAAATGTGTTAATGGCACATTTTAGTAGTGGTACAAAGGAATTTGTAAGTACATAAAAATGTCTTTGTCATACATATTGTAGATGCTATTATAGTATTTAGTAATTTTTATAATATAGTAGAAAATACTAAGAATCAATAAATATAGAGGATTATTTCTATTTCCTGTGCTTTGGGGAAAAAATTGTCATCATAGCTAAAGTGCTGTAGATGCGGAGAGTAGGGGAATTATCGTCATGGCTAAAGTTTGCTGATATATTTCACAAGCCATTTAATATGAAGCAGATAATCCTTTATAACAAATGCTGTTACTAATGACTGCACCAATTATTTAACTGAAATATATTCAACCTTTTGAAAAACAGCAAAATGTGTTAACTTACATGAGGTAGGTCTTTTAAAAGAATATAATCTTAGTTATATTTGGGTCAAATATGCATAAAATGCTATAAATAATACCTTTTCTGCATAGAAAAAAGTCCTACATTGCTGGTCATCCGAGGTTTTTCAGTAGGTATGAGTGCTATCAATGCTGATGGCAGGCACAGGCACGTTTGTGGAAGCCTGAGAGTCTGATCCCTGAAAAAAGTGAAAACAACGCCTGTAAGTCTTCAGTTACACTTGCACTTTTGCAAAGCTGCTTTGAATGAGGCTTGTCAGTAATTCTTGTATCCTTCAAATAAATCTTTGACACAGTTTTAGGATGACAGCCTTCTCCAACAAGAGCACCGATTACAGGGATGTCAGGGATTTGCACCTTATGTGCAAATCTTGTTTCCTGTTTGTTTTTCAATCTCTCTAGCTTGCAGTGAAACAATGTTTCCTGACCAGAAATCTAAGGTTCAAGTAATATTTAAAGAGAGGATAAAAAACTGTTTTGTGTAAGTTAATTTGACTATGATTTATTGACTGTTTAAAAAGTTCATGAGTGGAAAGTCCCTTTTAAAAGATAGAAAATGTTATGAAATAAATATTCTTGTGAATCTATGTCAGTGAAAATTTATGTATGGAGTATTTTGTCTTCCTTGCTCTTTACCATTTACAAACTAACTATAATACCACAAGAAGTAACATTTATTTCACTGACCTTTTTAATTCATGGCATTCAGATTTGTACTTTTTCTACAATAAATGTAAAGTTGCAGTTACTAAAGTCAGCAGTTCTAGTGGAAACACTGGTGAACTCATTAAGAGCTCTGCCAGGTGTTGCCAACCCCAGGTGTCAGCCTACAGAATAGCGAGATATAAATAACTCTTAATGGAAAAATTGCAGTCTAACAAATTACCCATCTTAGACCAAGCTAAACTAGTATCCTGTGATTTGGTTTCCTATTTACTAGCTGCTAATGTGTAAAGCAAATGAGAGGAGCATATGCCCCTTCTTAGAAGATATAAATCAGATTAAAGATTTCCTAATTACCAGAAGATTGTTCCACAGGTATCCTCACAAAACAGAATTTAAGTGCAAGAATGCACTCCTCCAATACTATATTCCTATTTTTTTCTTCTTTTCTTTTGAATGGGCAGTCCTCTGGTGTAATGGATGGCACTCTGACTCTGAATCCCAAGGTTGTGAGTTTGAGTCTCAGTGCGGACCATCCCCTGGCAGTTCAATGCCTCCCTGCCATCCCATCCCATCAGATCTCGGATGCTCAGCAGGGTCAGCCCCGCTTAGTACAGATGCTGTGACAGTCCTAAGGACTTCACTGTCACTGTCCAAGTTTGCTTGGCCGTGCCAAATGGACCTTAGGACTTAAACGGTGGGGCCAGTTCTGCGCACGCTGTGCCTCACCAAAAAAAAAAAAAAAAAAAATCCACTGCACAGGCTGGAAGGGGACACCCACGTGGGGAGAGCCCTTCCCAAATCTTCATTCGCGAAGTCTGGCCATACGTATATTATTCCTCTCTGCAACCCGAGCTCTTTACAAAGAAGTGGGATTTCTTGACCACTGCATTTTTACATCCTCTGGACTTTGTGTATTGTTTCATGTGGATTTTAAGGAGCATCTAGGTGAGAAATAATTCAGAACAGCAAAAGCAAAAAGTTGACATGCAGCAACAACAACGAATTCACATGCAGCAACAGCAACAAAGTGAGGGAGGAGAGGAGATGAGAAAGAGACAGAATTTTATGCATCTCCCATTGTACTCATGAGTCAGTATTTTGGAACTGAAAAGTGTTGGAAATACTGCTGTCAGCTGAGGGACTGCAATTAAAAAAATAAATTACATTTGATAAGCCTTTCAAAACATTTTGAAAATTGTCACCTTTATGAGTTTTAATATTCTTTTATGTAATTCATACCTTTTGTTTACAAGCCCTCTATTTCTGTTTGAAAGTTAATATGTGTATTCCATAATTGTATCTATGGGGGTTTTTACAACTAAAGTCTAAATCTTACCTTGACTGGCACAGCCCTGCCTTAGACGTAATTCAAGAGCACTGAGTTTCAGATTTTACGGTACAGTACAGTGACAGTACATGTCACACATGTATTGAGTGACAGATAAATGTGAATGTTCTTAGGAAGCATAATCTTGTAGCAGAGAGAAGAATGAATGGCAGTCAGAGGAGTTTTTGAACTTTATAGAAAGGTGAGTCTATATTACAAATAACCAGATGACTCAGTTCAGTTATGAAGCATCTGACATAGAGTTCTACAATTAAATATTCATATAGATTGGAGGGCTGTCTTATCTCTTTCCTGCCTCAGAAGTATGTCTCCTTCAAAAGAAACCATCCCTGTGCACTTGGAGAAGTGTGGTCACACTGAATTACAGGTCACAGCAAATTATTTTCCCACTGTTTCTGAAGTTCTGTGGTAATAATCTCCTTCCTGAACAGAGTAAGAGTGTCAATGACTCAGACATGCAATGTGCTTGAGGTAAGAAATTCTTAAATGGCTTAAGTCTGAAATGAGTGCTGGTGTGGATTTTGGCTTAATGCAACTTCAGTATTCATATGAACTCTACTCATGTGGCTGCAGCAAGCAGTTTAGGGACAGTTGACTAAGAGGTGTAACTCAACAGCAAAAAGGGGCAAAGGAGATCCAGTGTAAGGAGTTTTGGTATAATAAGAAAAAAAATGACATTTACAAAATGTAAAAGAAATAGTCATTAAAAAATCATCATTCATCAGAAATGTTGAAATAGCTATTTAGCGTGCCACACTCTCCTTGCATAAACTGCAATTAATGCAAATACTGCTACGACTCCTGTTAGCATACTTCACATAGATCTTACCTAGTAGTTTTAGCATTTGACTGAATTGTCACTCCATGTATTCATTTGAGTTTTTGCCTTGGAAGTTGGTTAATCATGTATTCTGTTAGTTTTCAGTGATTCTTTTTTGACTGAAACCATAGACTGTTTTTAATTTGTCTTAGTGGTCTTGTGATAATTACATTTATACCTAAAGGTTAAGAACTGAACTTATGCATAATGTAAATGGAGAATAAAGGCATCAGTGCTGGTTGAAGAATGTAGTTTTGATGTCATTGCTGTGGAATACTTGTAATATACATGAATATAGTTGGTGAAAAGTTACCACAGGTGAAGTGGGAGAAAAACAGAAATCTAGGGAGTTTTGATCTTTAAGTTACATCTGGAATCATAGAAGTCTTCTTTTCAAAACTCTCTTCCATTTGCCCATTGACTTATTATAAGGAAACTGAAGCTCTTTCTTACATAACACTTGGGATCAATCAGTATTAGCAATATTGTCTGATCCTTGAAATGTTCAATGTCTTTTGCCATCTCTGTATCTTAAAATTGATAACATATACTTGCTTTTAGTAAAGGGAAGAAAAATACATGTATTTTCACACTTCTTTTTCAAGGTTGTCTTCTAGACTGGCCTTTAATCTCTAATCTCTTGCTTTGTCTAACCTTTCTAAATGTTTTGAAAATACATTGAAAGTTCATGCATTTTTTTTTCCTTTCTTGTTACTGTGCGCGTTCCTCTTTGACAGCAGTTGCTCTGACCAGGAAAGTTGTGGAGCTCTAAATCCTTATATCTAATCCTTACTGTGCCATGTTCTGATCATAAACATTGTTTGCTTCTTTCATCGAAATTAGTTTGTGGCGTTTTCATTATAGTTCAGTCAGCTATCCATCATTATCTTTGTGAATGACACAAACAGTGCTTGTACACTGCAGAAATAACAAACTTTTAAACAAAGTAATCCAAAATAAATGCTATCTATGTGGCATTGACTTGACAAAAATGTTTTCCTCTTGGAATTTCAGTTGTAGTAACTTCTGGGAAGTGCTTATTTGGCTTTCCATACCTAAAGATTTCAAAGCACTTGCTTTGGTTATGAAACACAGCTTTGGTGAATGTTGTTCAGTAAGTCTCATTCCAGATGTTAGCAAGGAAAAAAAATTCATCTTGGATTTGAACCAGGTTTTAAACAGATGTGTTTTCTTTAAGGATTAAACTGTGCAGTGAATGGTTAATTGAATATATAGTTTCAGATTTACTACATTGTTTAAGTATCATCATAACCTTTGAAACTTTACTAAAAATACATTTTTTTGATTAGTCCAATTATCACTGTGATGTGAACTGTTTACACACTATCCAGTAAAATACAGTTTAAATTAACAAGCAGGTCTAACAGAGTGGAAGGGTGAAATAAACTTCCATATTTTCATATTTGTAGAAAATTCTACACTATCTGTCTTACAGAGAGTGTGCTTTTAGGAGACAATGTTTCTGCTAAAACAAATCAGAGAGACTAGAATAAGTAATTTTGTCTCTCTTACTTGTTTCTGCAGCCTGTCTCAGAGTAATGTACCAGAATATCTTCACACTGTACAGAGAGACATCAAGTCAGGAAATGCTCAGCTCAGGGGTGTGTTTGAGTGGTTATGTCTGAGAAGCATTTAGTGACTCATCTCATGCAGAATCTGGAACCTGTAGTGGCTTAGTGAGGACAAGCAGCTGTGTGTATTCCTTGAAAGAACAGAGTAAGTATTTTAAGAAACAGCTATTAAGAGAGATGCAATGCTGATTTACACTTTTGTTACATTTCAGTGTTCCAGCCTTTATCTAGGATGTGGGAAACCCAGATTCATAATCTTAACCTTAGGGTTAAAATTTCTATCTTTCAGCTCTGTGGATATATATCTATAGTCTGTCTGTACTGAATGTTCATGGTTAACAGATACTTAAATTTGACTTTGAAATAACCAAATAACCCAAAGATGGAAAATCTTTTTCATCTGTCTGTCAGAGAGAGGTACAGAAAATAATGGTTTTGTTACAGCAGAACTAGTAGGTTTTCTACTGCCAGAACCTAGCTTTGATTATTGCACAAAGACTTTAAACCTTTTTTCGGCCACAGCCAGAATGATTTGCCAAGAGTGTTAATATTCTAATACCAGTAGAGATAACTGTTTCATGTAAATGTGACTTAAGAAAAAGTCAGAAAATGTGTTTAATTAGATTCATTATTGCGAAAAAAGAATGTAAGATTGAAGTTCACAAATTAACAACTCAGTTTTGCCTGTCATCACTTGGTGTTATTGAAGATAGTATTAAAAGTTAGCGTTAGAAACACCTCTGTCTTTGAAAAACAGGTTTTATTATATGTATTTGCAGCTGAAGCCTAGCCAGCTTGCTTTCAAGTAAATAAGATACTAAATTAAAATCGTTTGTATAGTTGTGTAAGGTGTCATATACTGCGCTGATAAAAGTTCATGGTGCATTGATAGTTTTCATTTTTTAAAATTCACACTAATTCTTTAGTAGAAGATATTTCTTTTCTAGATATGTTGGTTTAATTTTCATTCTTTTCTTTCTGTTTTATGCATTTCTTCCCTTAAAAACTTGCTTCATACTTTATTTAGCTAGACAGCAGGGAGAGATAAAATGAGGGATATTGCAGAAAATTATTTTTGTCTTCTAAACATATTCCACCAGGCAGGTTTAGTCTACTCTGTCCTAGATGTGTTCACCCTTTCAAATATGCCCCAAAGAGGAGACCTTTTGGCCAAAAGAACACTTAAATAACACTTGAACACTGTTTGTATTGAATTCATGGTTACAGAAACAAATAAGTGTAATATCTGTTTTTAATGAGCTGTGGTCCTTCCTATCTTTCTTTAAATATACTTGACTTTATAAACATGATACTTTGAACTCTATTAAAAAGATTTAAGGCTAGATACTTTTTTCATAGTGCACTTGTGTAACTGCACGTGAAGAGCCACGAACCTTTTCCTTCTCTTTTAACTGGCTACTGACATCTCAGGGGAGGTACAGGAATGCTCCCAAAAGCAGCAAAGGCACCCTCTTCTGTTGCCTTGTGTGCAGCTCAGAGACACAACAGGATTCCTCATGATGCTGAAGGGCAGCATGAATTCACACTTTTCCTTAGCTTGAGCTTTACTGGTGTGTTTGATCTCTGAGGTAAAATTCAAAGCAGCTTTTACCCAAATTTTAGGGTGAAAAAACAGTTTGCCATAATTGATTATTATAATATAGAAATACAAAATATCTGAGCATTCTTTATATCAACTGTATTTAAATTAAAGTAACGTTTCTAATCTTTAGATTGTTATTTGCAGACATGACATAGTGATAAGGCAATACCTCATCATAATGTTAAATATAGAGTCTGGGAATATCTCAGCTGCCAGAAAAATGTCGATATCCTGATGTGACATTCACAGAGCAGTGTCCTATTTGAATTACTAAGCAGCTGTCTGCATTGTCAACGACACAGTTTAAAATATTTGATAAGAAGAACTTCAAGCCTTTATACAAACAATGAAATTATGTACATGTACCTTATTTGGGAAGTTTTTGCTTGCATTAATGAAATGATAATATGAATTTTGAAGTCTCTTCTCAAAATATCAATGTGAGAAAAATATTCTCTCTCTTTTTCCACCCCTTTCTCCTCCCTTTTGGAAAAGATATCTGATGTAAATATATGTCTTCCTTTATTGTTTGACAAACCATATGAGGTGATATAAAATAATAAAAATATAGTCTCTGCATTTTTATGCTATTTTGACACTTTATCTCAGTAACTGGTATTTTAGAGCAGATCTCTTGAGTTTGTTATTGAGCATTATTTTTTGTTTTTCTGCAAACAACGGTATGATTTCACATGTTATAATTAAATATTTTCTTACAATACAACAGCAAATGCATTGCCTTCCCTAAGGTGGAAACTCTGTGTATCAGGTTTCCCCATACTGATTTGTATCTAAGCCTTCTTTAATGCACTTTTCTTAACTTTTATTATAACAGCTTACAGTGCAATCACCAGATATGCTTGTAAGAGATTTTTACTCTAATTTGAGACATTGCAAATAACTCCACCAGCTTGGCATGGACTACAGAATATTGTGGGAAAATATGCACCATGGTTTTCACATTTAGTTTTAAAAAGTATTATGTAAATATTAAAAAGAAAAGAACACTGTATCACTGGACTACAAAAAGAGAATAACTTTACCTTCATACAGTTCTGAAATTAGCTGAATTTAATACAAAGCTTTAATAAGCTTCACAAGTCCGAGATCTAAGAACTCTGATCCTTCCACTTCAAAAACATGGGCATGTAGCACTTGATATAAATGAGGGCTTTTTAGCTGTTGGCAACAGAAGTCCTCTGCGATCTGAGCCAGTCAACAGGGCGCAATTTATGCAGAAGAACATTGTGCATAAGCCTAATGCCACTGAAGGCATCAGCAAAACATTGCTGAGACTTTATGGTGATCAGCAGAGGGCACAACCGATTCATGGAAATGGTTGGTGAGCAATTAGTTGTGTTTGTTATATTTTTCTGGTTTGTAAAATGAGAAGATTTGAAAAGATAGTAATACCCTGTGTATGAACTACAACAAAATAAAATCATGTTTGACCAAGTTAGAGTATCAGATTACTTTTATGTGAATTTTCTTCATGTTAAACATCACTATCAGGAAACTTTTTAGGTCCTAAGAAGAACGAGTTTTTCATCCCAAACAAATATGTTGCTAACACAGGATTCCTATATAGAGAAGTGCAAACAATATGGTGGACAAGAAAAATCAGTCAAGCTGCATAAGCATTATAGCTGTAGGTGTTGGCTAAAACAAAGAAACAGTAACATCAGTGTTAACACCCTCTTAATAAAAAGAATAAATTTGAAGTCCATGTACAACTATTTGTATCATCGGGAGCAAATGCAAAACTTGGATTTATATTATCCGTGGTAAAGGAGTGAACGCTTTTAGTGAAAGGTTGAATATTCATATATCTTGATTTGAATGACTCTATTTACTGATAAAGCATCCAAACACTGTTTTAGTTTTTTAGCAAAAGAAATCATGAATAAATAAAAATCCATACAATTTTCCATGAAGAGGTAATATTTGTCTATTTACAAGCCATAACTGGATTAACCCATGTCAGGAGAGTATTATGCACAGCCATATTTACTTGTATACCTTTAAGTATATTTAGCAAAAATAGATAGAATAGCAGGTGGGCATTTCCCTTCACTACAAAATAAATTTCATAGCCGCTAGTTAATATTTTTTTTTTATTTTGACCAAATATACTTTTAGTGAACTAATCTCTTGTTCATCTGTTGTGTTCTGTCTGTATGCTTAGATGAACATGTAAGTAAGAAGATAGAGAGAATTGCTTTTTTTTGTTGTTCCAATCAGAAATTTATGCATTAATGAATTTTTTATTTGCTGAGGTTTTAGATGGTTTTTATGTAATTTTGAATTTCCATTTTAAAATTATCCTTTAGCTGTATTGTTAATAAACTATGCACTGTGTTATCAATGGCACTTTTTGAAAAGTGAAGCTCTTTTTGTTGTTAGATTGAGAAGCCAGTGATAGAATTGACTTGTGTTTTCATTCCTGCTTTTATAAATCAGTTTAAGAAATGAATGAAAGATGTCATACGAGAATTGAGCATTATTTCCTTACCTAAAAAGTGAGCTTACATATTTTAAGTTGGGTGTATTTTGAAACTTGAAAAATACAGACTATGTTGGACAGAGAATTGCTGATAGATGAGGAAGGGAGAAGACAACTCCTCTTGGTTCTGCCTATTGAGTACATCTGATAAAGCCAAGAATCCAGTAATTTGATACTGTTTAAGGATTTCACAATCTAATAGGTTTAAAGTGATCGAGTCAGGTTGGGACCAGACCACCAGTGGATTCAACTGCCTGGCTTCTGGAGGAGGCAGCCCAGCCTCCGGGGCTGGACCTGGGCAAGGTGCTGGCAGTGCAACAGGCTGGGTGCTGGGCTTTTCCACAGGGAGAAGTGGAGAATCAGAGAAAGAGAGGAATGTAGTCTTATCCACCTTTCTGCTCAATCAGGGTAATTTTAAGTTGGAAAGTTTCTTCTCTGTATATTTTTTTGGTCACAACTTAAAATTTCAGTGTGAACTACATGGGGACTGAGTATTCACAGTACCTGGGAGACTGAATAGGGGACTCATAAACCATGCAATCTGATAGAGAATGGTGCTTTTTGTGAATCCCACTTGGACATGAAACTAGGCTAAAGCTTTGTATTAGACGCATTTGTGAAATAAATATTCATGGCCTGAAAACCTTTCTAAAATCCTGATAGAGGTGGTCAAATCACTTTTTTTTCTGCATTTTCACCTTTACTGATGCCAAATGCGGACATCAACTGTCACAGGGGTCTTAATATTCATGACAGCAAAGAGGGATCTAGGCTATGTGTCTTCCTGATTAGGATGAAAGTAGGAGTTTTGGTTTTAATTGTGTTTATGTGTTTCAAATTCAAGAGAAGATGAATAAAATGAGTTAGTAAGTGTTCAGAAAAAGTGCCAAAAATCTCTCTAGGGATTGGACTCATTGCAAGGCTACAGTCTTACTAATTTGTCCTCCCAACCCTATTTCTGCAGTTTGAGATCTTGTGAAATAATTTTAATAGAAAACACAGGCAACTGTTTCCACAAATTTATAGAATAATTGTGCATGGAAAGGAGCTCCAGAAATTTTGTTCAAGCACATGCTCAGAGCAGGTCTTACTAAATCAAGTTTCTCACAGGCATGCCCATTTGAGTCTTATACACTTTCAAGGAGACTCCAAATCCTCTCTGGACAATTTTTTCTGGTATTTCACCCTCCATAGTAGTATAATATAACAAAACCTAAAATCAGACAATAAAGCTATAATTGGGCAAAGAAATGTGATTGGACATGCATGAGCCTGTGCATGCTGTTTCTGTAGCTTAATACAGTTGATATGGGGAAGGCATGAATTCTAGATATATTGAGCCAGATACTTAGGTTTTCTGTTGTTCGGAAAAGGAATGAAGAGAGCAGGTTGAGAATAGACATAGGTAAAAGAATACAGTTCTTAAACAACATTAACACTGACTTATCCACAGCTTTGTCCCCATTAACACCCTGATCCCCAGCAAGAGCTTGGTTTGATTGAGACTTTCTTCTTACAAAGATGGTCTTTTGCTTCTCAAGTTCCCCTGGCCAGAGATACGTGGGATAAGCAATGGGCAGTTAATACCTTGAAAAGCTATCAGGCTTTCTGAGCATTCATTAAATCCCAAAGAATAAACTGTAGATACTGATAATCAAAATTCAGTTTCCACTCACTTTATGATATAACATCTAATAACCTGATGATGCCAGACTAGGTTTATTTAAAGTTGGGCCTTCAGTCAAAGCCACAAATTGGTAAGCCAGAAAAATAACCTCCTTCAACAGAAAGAATGAACAGTTTTGCAAAAATGCATTATAGCAATAATTATTGTGCGGGGTTTTTTTAAATTTTGAAATTGCTTATTAGCTGTATTTCCTAATTACTTTTCTAGAGGGATAATTCCTGAACAAACTTTTTTTTCTCTGCACTTTAGCCGACAAAAAGTGTTATTGCATTTAATCGACTGTGGTTTTTTCCAATGAATGTAAAAACAACAACAAAAACCCCACCAAACACCTGTTTCATGCATCAACTGTTTTAGCTTTTCACATATTTTTACGTAAAATCTGCTCTGTTTGGTGGACAACTTCCTGATGAGTATTTGTAAGCTGAAGCAGAGAGGATGGGAAGCAGCCAGCTGGAGAGGTAGTTCTGCTGGGAGCTAGGAAGGCTAATAAGAGCAATGCATATATCTTTTTGAACGCCATTCCTTAGGTGTAATAGGAGACTACCAAAAAAAAATTATTTTCAATGATCAGAGACTTTAGAAAATACAGAAGATGCACAGTGTGACAGGTATTTTGAGGAAAGAAGTTAAATATGTAATTAACTTTGTTCTTTGTGGTTCAGTTTTGAATTAGACCTGTTACGCATTGTGACCTTTCTATTGCTTTTTTAGTAATCAATTTCTCACAAAAGGACTTCTTTTTTTTTTATGTCAACTGGAATTAGGGTGGCAGAGGTTGTCAGGTTAGAATATTTATTTCTTCAATACCCAAATAGATGTAAGCTTGTGTGGCCTGTGTGAGCGAGAAAACCAGAAGAGAAGTAATTGCATAAGATCTCTCTCAAGAGAAGGAAAGCCACTTACTCTGCTACCTTGTGTATGTATGGAGGCACACCAGCTGTCTGTGTGCTCAGTGTTAAGCAAAAGGTAAAAAAAATGTATTTTGTTGTCCCTTGGTTGCCTTGTACATTGACTGGATTTGCTTCTCATCTGCTGTACATGCAGTTCCCACAGCTCAGCTGATCTGTCATATGTTGCTAAACCAGTCAATTATTTATGTATCTAAACCTGCAGGCTAATGTAGACCAGTATAAGAGATAAATCTACCAAGTTAGATTTAATTAAAACATAATGTAAAGGTTTTGAATTCTTAGCATAAGCCAGATGATTTTGAACATGAGCTAGCATTTAGAAAGCATAACAAGAACATAGAACAGATTATTAATCATTGTCCTGTAGACTGTTTTGTAGTCTTGTAGAAATGTGACTTGCATTTGATTTTAATTTTATTGCATGCCAATAATTCCATTGTTCTTTCCAAAAAGATTTGTACAGAAGATGAAAGAGAACTCTTGGATACTAGTAAGATACTAAGATACTTAGATGCTAAGTATTTACAGTCTAAGTACTTGTTTAGTACTCCTGGGAATGTAGTGGGAGAAATCCCTCTGCTTTACCAGAAAAAAAAAGAAAAAAACAACAAACCAACAAATTTCAAGTTGAAGTGGCACAGCATTTGAACAACTTCTAGAAAATTCATTACTTTGAGAATAAATTTTCACAAATAAAAAGACATGATCAGAGTCCTTATCTTACCTATTGGGGTGTATGTGCTTGGCAGCTGACTTCCAGACTTCTGTGGCAAAATCAAAACTCTTTGTTCTGAGTCTTACAAATTAATTCAGCATTTGAGAATACATACAATAACCTAAAGAAAAGTCACCCCATTTTATTTATTTTTCAGCTACTATGTAAGCATTGTCAAAGCAAGGTAAAAGTAATATTTCTGTTACTTTTTGCCTTCCTGGGCAATATTTCTATCAGTGTATCACATAGCATTTCAACATAGCCTTTTCCCCAGGCTGTAAATTCCATCACCTTGTATATATATATATATATATGTATATATATATATTCAGGGGTTTTTTTCATCATGTTCTTGGAAGATCAGCTTAGCAAATTTAGTACCTTTGGGAAAATAAAAAAAGATGAGCTGGAAACAAAAGAAAATAAACCTTTTCTGGCTTTCAAATATCACAAAATGAATTATATAGACATGTCCAAAACATAATCTAGATTTTTAAAAAGAAAAGGAAGAACTTATGTTTGTTGACACAGTGGTTGGATAATGTTGCATTTTCAATTCTCAAACGGGATCAGTAAGCACAAATATATTCAGGAAATTACCTGATTATCTTCTGCAAATAAAAGTTCTTCCCAGTCTACATTAAATCTAAAAACATAATTCAAATTCTGTTACATAAACATTTTATTACTGTTTTCATTCAGTTATTTAAGGAACTATTTTTGTACTAAGAGAGCTTTAAATTCTATTTGAATTCCCTGTTTTGTTATATTTTATGTTGTGATATTCTTATACAGTGTCTTTGATCACTGTTCTTAAGTGAGTTTTCAGTGTACTTGGCAATTGTCCTCATTGTTTTCTGAACTGTAAAGGCTGATTCTAGAAATTAGGGAACAATAATCACAAATGGTATTTTAAATTCAAGATTAATATACATAATGGAATTAAAATATCCTCTATATTATTCTCCCTTTTGTTTGCACCCATTTGTGAATCTTGTTTAATTCTCTGACAGCATCCAAGTACTGAATTAAAATAATCAGTGAACTTTTCCTGGGTGTTTTAAACCACTAGATATTCTTTGGATATTTTATTTTCCTTTCAATTTTGAATTAACGGGCTTTAAAGATTATTTGGTATTAACCTTGTAAAGCACCTTATATTTTTCTGTCTTTAAAATCCTCTGTGGTACGCTGGTACGCTTTTCTTCAGTAATTAAAACCAGCAGTAACAAGAAACAAAGATAGAAAAAAAGTTGTTTATAACTTTCTAGTTTTAAGTTTTGGTCATTTAATTTATGACCAGTTGAAATCCATTTTTCTAAAAGACTATATATTCACAGCTGGTTTTTTCCAGTGGTAGCATAATTCTGTAAGAGCCTTCTCACAGTTTTGCAGATAACTTTTGATTAGATAAACTGCTAGTTCCAAATAGTGTAGTATGTCTTCAAAATTTATGTGTTTTCTGAATTTTGCTGAGTTTCCCATTTAGATACTATACTCATTCCTTGTTTATTGCCAACACTCTTTTTCCATTCTGCTTGACACTAAAGCCATCTCCTCTGCATTTAAAAGGAGAGCAAAAAGCGTTACCAAATGGTCTTATGTAACATGGAAAGTGGAGGAATATCTGCAGATCCATCTTATTTGTGAAGTGGCTGTTCTAAAAAAATCTGGAAAACCTTCACAGTAGAGCCCTGTTGATCTGGTGTACCGAGTTCATTCCACACAATGACCTGGCCAATGGCTTTATAAAAACAAATAGGCCCCAACCTGCTGTCAGGACTGTTAAAAAGCATCTAAATGTTACTCTGATGTTCTTCAGAAAAAAAAAATCAATATATCTTCTCACAGAATGCAGATTCTCAAATACACACTCAAAAATTACCTTTGCATGTCTATTTAAGTTCTATTTAAGGCAATAAGAATTATTATATTTTATTTGATAATTTTGCAAAGGAGAAAGAAATCTTTAAAAAAAGTATTTGAATGCAGAAAATACCACTTTTCTAGTATTTTTGTTGGAGGAAATATAGGACATGTCCATAAACTGTTGTTATTAGAACCTGAGGAAAAAAAATAATTTCACTAACTTCTAATCAATGTGTGTAACAGATCAAAGATACATACAGCATTCTTGATGTGTTTCTCTCACAGTTGCATTAATTCAGTGGATTTATTTGCATTTTCTTTCATATTGTGAGATATATACAACTCAGGGACAATTAGTAATAAAGAAACATTAAGTACCAGAAATTAATCTCCTCAATGGCTTCTTTTTCTTTTTTTCTTTTTTTTTTTTTTCTTGCCTGGAGGGTTGATTTTATGGCTTTAGAGCAATTATTATTTATCATCTCTTGGTTTACGGGAAAGAATTAGAGTTATTAGCTATTAAATTATCCATGAAAATTTGACACTATACTAGACCAAACAAACCCTGGGGCTTGCTGATTTTCTCAGTATGAAACATCTGTGACTTCAGCTAGAGAGAACTTAACATTGTCTAATTAGATTTCTAAGATTTATAAGGCTCAAACGCTCTATTATTAGAAACCTTAAAATTGGTGCAAAAGTTGAAACTTGCATTTACTGAAGATTATTTTAAAATGTTTTTAATAGCGCTGTGTGTTGCTAAATACTACTAGCTTGTAATTGGTGACGATTACTAGAGAATGTATTATAATCTCTAACAACAGGAGTTCAGCAAAAAAATGTGCTCCCTACAATTTTAATAAGTTGCAGCTTTCAACTTCAGTAATTAAAAATACTTAATTGAAAATGGTGCATTAATTATATGTTTATTTTTATATTCTAATTTAAATATAGTTTGTGTTCTCCTATGGTCTGCTGAGGCAAAAAATCGAGTTGGCATATTTTCTATTCTGCAACATTATCCCTCATGGACAGTGAGTGATAATCATCAGTCATCAGCATAGAAAAGTGGGTTCATACTGGCTCTGATTTCAAGACTGACAGACAGTGAATTAGCCACTGTTCTATCTTTTCCTTTGGAGTCAATATGTCTTCTTAACATGGTAATTAGGTATTTCATTCTATCTTCTATTATTAAATCTAAAAATGGTTTGGAAATTTCAATCTGTTGAAGTAAAAATAGCATTGTAATTGTTGCTATGTTGAAAAAAAAATAAGAGAACATTTTTATGTTGCAAAGAACTTGGAAATTAGGAAGGGGAGGAACCAGAATTATCACTCCACTCTTAGTTTGTATCTTTTGCATTTGGATTAGAGCAATCTTTAGTTACAGGATCACTTTCTTATTAAATATGCAAAATGAATACTGCTCAGATAATAAGAAGCTTTTCAACATTTTGTCTTGTCCTAATTGTTCTTTGCATCACCCCATATATTATTTACTCTCATCTATTCAGTTCCTGCTCTAAAGAAGAAATGATCAATTTCCTCAAGTGTTCCTTAGCAATGTGCATCAATATACTATCTGTGTTTTTCACAAACACTAATTAATCTTCGTAACATCCTTCTGGACAAGGGATGGAATTAACCCCAATTTGTAGAATGGAAACAGAATTACTGAGAGTGAAAGTTCACAGATGTCTGTAATGTGGGTGACATTTACTGCTTCATTTCTGAGAGTCCTAAGTACATAAGGCTTTATTCATAGCAAATTTCTATCCATTTCCATTTCATTAATAACAAAGATTTCTGCTAGTGGGACCACTTCACTATGTCAGGTAGTAATAATAATAAATAAAAAAGATTATGCAGTAATAATTAAACGTGTGAAATCTGCTCTCCTCAGTTGCTGAAATCTCAGGTAGAAAAATTGTTTCTGTAGGATAGAATTCGAGAGTGTGAGCCAGGAAGCCACACTTTTTTCTTTCTGCAGAGTTGTATTTTATTTGTTATGTAGTTCCCATTTCTATAACAACTCAGACAGAGCTCCTACAGTGAACAACCACCTTCATTACTGTGCTTTGATTCCATGGAAGGTCTCTTCAGTGTCCTGGAAAAGTTGAACTGTTTAAGAAATTGTGTATATGATCCTGTAGTTAACATATTCTGTCTTAGCAACATAGGTCAGTTAATTTTGTGCTGGCAAGCAGAAACTTGAGTGCTTGATTTAATGATTTCAGTAATATTATTTTTACTGCTGATTTCTGTGCATTCATTCTTTGATTTAGGAAAATAAAAAACCAAACCAAACCAAAAACCCCTATAAAACCACCACCACCACCACTAGCAAAACCCCCAACAAACACACAAACTGAAAAAGGCCCAAGAAGTCCAACACAGAAATATTTTCTTTAGAAATCATCTTTTTCATCAACATGGTGGTAAACTCAAGATTCACAATCTGCTAGTTATCACAGATTTTTCCAGAATATGGTCCTTTCCTCGGTGAGAGTAGCTGGGAAATACTACGATGGGAAGAGTCATTAGCATGGCTAGAGGATTCCTTGTCACTCTGAGGGATTATTTGTGTTCACTCTTTTTGTCTGTGAAAGGATTTGTGAGATGTCTAAAAACACAGCAACAGTGAACTCCTCTGAGGTATTAAACCAAATATTCCTATCTGTGAACATTAGTTATATAAAAGTATATGACATGAATAAATTCTGTAAGAATTTTGCAGTCCAGACAACCTACATATAGATGAGTTCACATGAATAACTTCAGCACTGAAGTTATCTACTGAGTTTAAAGTCCTTTATTCAAAGCTTAGAAGTCCTAAATTACATTTTTTTTTTGAATTGGTACAATGTCATGTTTGTGCCTCATTTTCCTTTGGGAATGTTTTTAAACCTTTACGACTAATTATTTCTAGAAACTTTTGATTAAACAAAAGCCTGGATACATGATATTTTCATCCAGAATGAATTATAATAAAGCTTGAAAGGACTGAAGCAACAGTCTTGTTAAAGGGAATTCTTGTGTGATATTAATAACAGGTGGTGATTCCAGGTTTGTTTCCTATTACAGTAATGAATATTGAAAAAAAAATTACAAAGTTATGCAACGTAGTGAGTCTTTTATGCTGATTCTCAAGCTAGAGACAGAGCGTATAGATCACATTCTAAAATGACCACCCCCTCCCACCCACTGCTTACATCA